>JADDOH010011248.1:0-92968 GCA_016648135.1 Agrypnia vestita | reverse complement strand
ATATACAAACAAACTGTTACATTACATAAATTTTTTCATCTGATTGAATAAACCTAACTTAATATTATTTCAGATGAATTCACTTTATTATACTCGCAATATTTATCATATTGTATTAGGCCCGGTTGTTTCAAGTTCGATCAAAGTAAGCGGTCGATAAAAGCATAGATTTTTACGAAAACGGATCGTCTGATTGGTGGAGAACGTAAAATTTCAATTTAAACTCTACGCTTACTTTGATCGAATTTGAAACAACCGGGCCTTAGACGTACAAATAAATTCTCCATGTTTTTTAAAGCTACAAAGCGAACAGTAAGCAATGCCTGACATGCGGCTTACCGAACGTCATTGTTTTTATTACCTGCACTTTATCTACTGCTTTTGAGGTTATGTCAGAGTCGAAATTACAGTATTCAAGTTGGCATTTCAATTCCCCTACATGGCGGCAAAAATATTAAATGAGTGTTACAGTTGATAGGCCGAAAATTAGTTTGTACACTTTACCAGTAATTCGTGCGTATACGCCATTTAAGAAAGACTGTACACACTTGCTCGTTATTAGTATGCTTGTTTTAAGCATGCTCTTGAATGAGAATACTCAAAGCTAACAATCAAACATACATGCTTATTACTGGCATACTCTTGTCATAGAACAGAGACGCTCTTGTTCAAAATGTAAACTTTGCAAACTGAAATAGGAAATTCAACTGAACCAAGACATCAAAACAATTCCCGAATTTCTGATTTTAGTTTTTATAATTTTTATTTTAAGATTTAAATCATTCATGTCTTTTAATAAAGTTTCATAAACATTTTTTCGTGCTATATTATTTTTACGTAGCGGTGACCGAGTATTCCACAGACATTCGTGATTCCTATAAGTCACGAAAAGTAATGTTTTGTCATCTCCCCAACGCGCCATATTTTTTCCGTCTGTCGCGGACTGAGAAGATCGCATTGATAATCGATACTAGCCGCGAATTACGTTAGCATGCTCATAAGCAAGCCTGTTCACACATGTTCAAAAGGTACTCCTTCTCGTGGTGAATGACATTAGCATGCTCATTACTAGCAATCTGCGTACACACATGCTACTAAATAGCAGTGGCTCAAGGAGCTCAATACTGCGCATGCTCACGTGCCAGTAATGAGCGTGTGTATCAGTACCTTTAGTATGTGTAAGCCTTGCGTACGACACATATACGGCCCGATTCTGAAAATAACAATGTCTGGATCTTTAAGATCTTTATCCCAACACTTAATAGACGATAATATAAATTAAAAATGTCCTGAACGGATTTTGTAATTCTACGGCTCAAATGCACTGTATTAAAAGATGATATAAGAAAGATTGTTTCTTACAATCGTATTAATTTCTTCATCCACAGCGTTCAGATGAAATATCATGGCTAAACTTGTAATGACCGCTTTCGGCGTTACCGCGTATTCAAATCTTCCCACCTTGACATTTTTTGACAGATATGTCTGGATATGTCTGGATATGTCTGGATGTCTGGATCTTTAACACAAAAATAAACGAGACATAGCTTTACGTCGGTGTTTGTTTCTATGAGGGAGGGAGAAAGACGTAAATTGTTATCTATCAAATGTCAAGATGGGAAGATTTGAATGCGCGGTAACGCCGAACGTGGTCATGACAAGTTTAGCCATGATGTTTCATCTGGACGCTGTGGATGAAGAAATTAATACGATTGTAAGAAACAATCTTTCTTATATCATCTTCTAATACAGTGTATTTGAGCCGTAGAATTACAAAATCTGCTCTGGACATTTTTAATTTTCATTATCGTCTATTAAGTGTTGGGATAAAGATCTTAAAGATCCAGACATTGTTATTTTCAGAATATGGATGATTGTCTTGTTGTGTTGGTGTTTACGGATACAAACACCAACAAAACGAAACAATGTTCGTCGTACGCACGCTTACACATACTAATTCGATTGTCTTTCTTAAATGGAAAGATGTTTACGCCTGCTACGGCAAATTGGGCAACTCGCAACACCAAGAAATGTTGTACCTACGAGAAGGTCTCCAATAATTGGTTATAATTATTTGGCAAAGAAGAGCCCCGATAACTTCTCCCATAAGGTAGATCAATATGGAACGCAGTGACGTCATTCACGATTATACCTGGCGTGAGTCAGTGTGAGTGTTCGCAGAAAGTAGCGCCGTATCGAGACGAGGTCGTTTCCACTGACGTAATGTTTAAAAATAATAATACGTACTATATTAAATTATTCAACGAAGTGCATTTATTATAATTTGTACAGGCGCGGACCGGGCGGGCGGGCAATCCAGGGCTCAATTCGCAACACCTTACAATTACGAAATTCACTTTTTTTGTTGAAGATAATTTTCATTTGTATATTTACACGAAAAACCCTGAGGTCAGTCTCTGTTAAGGTACAGATACACATAATTATTTTGAGCATGCTCAAAAAAATGTGACGCACACATTGACACAGAATATGGGGGCACAAGGCGGCGGCAGTAAGGGCCGTGCCTTCGGTGCCATTCGCGCTCGCAGCCGCCGCTTTAGAAAAAAAATGCGCTTCCTGAAAAAAATGCTTTTTTTTATGTTTGTGGTGCTTTACTAAAAAGGTGTGTTGATTATCACAAAGACTGTGATTTTTTAAAAGTCTACGTTGATGTTAATCAGCGTTCTTGCAATTTAAGTGCAGAAACTAGGTATACTCATTACAGAAATTATGCGACAGATCGAAATTTACTCATGACTTTGTTGCCAATATAGAGAGGATGGAGCAGGTCTTTCGCAAATAGTTCGAAAAGGACCACATAAACATTAAAATCGGCACTTCAATTTTTGAAAAATTAAAAGAAATTGAATTTTATTCGGGTTTAGTGTCTACCTTATGCGTCGGAATCTCAGACGCTACGTGTTAAAAGAAAGGGAGTAAAAATAAAGTGACAACCCTGGCGTCAACGCAAGAGTAGGCTAATAACTCGCCGACAGGCCGGAGATAAACTACTGTTCTGGGTATACTGTGTTATTAGTATGCTTGTTTTAAGCGTGCTCAAAGCTAACAATCAAACACACATGCTTATTAGTGGCGTGCTCTTGTCATAGAATAGAGAGGAACTCTAGTTCAAAATTGAAACTTTGCAAACTGAAATAGAAATTTCAAGTGAACCAATAAATCAAAATAGTTCCCGAGTTTCCATCCGCACATTTTTGATTTTAGCTTTTATAATTTTTATTGTAAGATTTGAATCATTTGTGTCTTTTAAAAAAGTTTCATAAACATTATTTCTTGCTATATTATTTTTACATAGCGGTGACCGAGTATTCCACAGACATTCGTGATTCTTAGATTACTGAGTGGATATTTACCGAATATTCGTATTCGTCGAATATCATCAATCGAATATTAAAAACAAACTCTATTATCGGGGATTCCCCTAACATTGAATGAATGGATTTATTGAGTTCTCAAGTTGTCAATTGTTTCATGTTTCACAGCATAACATGAGTTCTTTTATCTAGTTTTGTTGGGATATTAATAAGGTTATGTGCTCAATCCATGTAGTTCTTATTTTGTAATACGTATTGTTCGTTCCATTTTATTTCCGTCGTGTGTAAAAGTGTTAACTCTTATAAAATAATTTCAAATTAAATCTCTTGTAAGTGTGAAAAAAGGGATATTTATTTTCGACCGCTGGGAAAGTACAAGCGGAAAAAAGAAATGTGCTTTTTGAACAAAAATTTGGCGGTGGCAAATATAATTATTAAATCTCTTAGTAAAAAAAGAAAAGTGGTATATTAATTATTACCTTGTTGAATTATTCGCATTCGCCGGCTTGGCTTGATATTCGTATCTGTATTCGTGAAGGTAATATTCGTTGCATCACTAATTTACACCACTGAAATTCAGGAAGAAAATTGGTATTTTTACGAGGTGATTAATAGTTTATTATTATTATTATTTATGGCACTTATTAAGTATATATTAAACTTATTTTATTGAAAATTATGGCCGCGTCATGTCCCTTCCCGTGGAGCTCCTCCGCCGTTACTGAGATGCATCATTCCCCAGTGATCATTTGCCCGAGACGGAAAATTAGGTCATGTACGTATTTAGAAATGAAATATCTAAAATGTAACATATCTCGTTACATTTTAGATATTTCATTTCAAAACTGTTTCATGTAAAATGGGAGCAGTTTGGAAAAAAAATTAAATAAAGAATCGTTAATCTTTTATATCAGATTAAAAAATACGTATCATACAAAAAAGTAAATCATAGATATTTCATTTCTAAATAAGCAGATCTTCTTTTCCGCGCACCGGAGAAAGTTACGACAAGAATCTAAGTCACGGCGGAAGAGATATCATAACTGGCTGAGAAATCAATATGTTCTATGTGTTGGGAAGAACCATACAGCATAGAGTCTACAGCATAGGCCCTTAAAATATTTGAAAGAATACTGGAATTGGTGAACGTCGCATTGTGTAAAGAGATCACTTAAGCCAGCTCATACAGGTCGCAAGCCCTGGGCCACCCTATAAAGACTTCCATACACATTTTCCATATTAAGTGAGTTTGTCTCAGTGAGAACTAACTAAGTAACCATCATGCCCGCAGGGGTGGGCAGAGAGGATAGAACGCCGTATTCCTCTACCTTGGCACACTGCTTTTGCTTCGGCTACATTCATACATCTTCCCATGCATTCTCTACGGTTGACGAGATTTTTAACAGCGCCATCCTCCAATACTTGTAGAATCTGATCACGCCAGGTATTTCGCGGACGCCCTGTACTTCTATTACCTTCAGCACTCGCCCTATATATTTTCTTAACCATCCTTTCCTCGCTCATATATTCTACATGATCTTAATTCGCATATTCATATATTCTGCGCGACATTAAGGCTAAGCTAGTGAGGTAATTTCTGCGAGGCCCTGTGTGCACCGAAACTACGAAATAATACGCGAAATAAACAATGTCACAACAACCGATGTTTTTATAGTGAACTCCCAACAACACTTGCAAATACTAGAAAACCTCATCCGGCCCTGATTTTAACATCTGTTATCATTGCTAAATTTAGCATGTACTTGCCTATGTATACCGTCGCAAAGGCGAGTTTAATCCAGTCCAGTAATTTGCCTTTAAAGCCTTTAACTTATCCAATATGTGTAGAGAAGAATTAGGGCGAAACTACGTCAAAGCTTTGCTCGAATTTCTAGCTGTCGAGGAATATACAAGGTATATACAAACAATATCGAACCCTTTTTTTTTTCGACCAAACTAATAGAGTAGGAGCCAGCGACCTCCACACTCACGTTATAGTAACAAACCTGAAATATTTTCTGTACACGTTTTTTTACATATTTTTTTTATTTTAGACTAGCTATCACTACCCGGCGTTGCACGGGTTAAGGGTTAAGTTAAAAATAAGTTTGTGGGGGGAAAACAAAGGTTCCATTGTTATGCAATGTTTCCATTTAATCAACGCTGGAATGGATGGGATGTCCAGGAAGGGAATGTGGTCAATGTTACCCGCTGGGTCCTAAAGAATAAGTTTGAAAAATTTTGGTAAGATCAGACAAACGGTGTAGATTTGTACAGAAAATATATTAGAGGAGGAACTGAGGTAAAGGGAGAAGAGATAAATGTTGCTTGTGCTACCCGCCAGGTCCTAAAGAATAAGTATGCAAAATTTGGGTCAGATCGGTCAAACGGTACAGATTTATATGGAAAATATATCGGAAGGAGGGGATGGGGTAAATGGGAGGGGGAAATGTCTCCAATGCTACCCGCCAGGTCCTAAAGAATAAGTTTGCAAAATTTGGGTCAGATCGGTCAAACGGTTTTGTATAGAAAATTTTAATTTGTATTGATATCATATCGGTGAGGAGTCGGTAAGGTCGGGTATCCGTCGGGTTCTAAAAAATCAGAATGCAAAATTTGTGTCAGCTTGGTGAAACGGTATACAGGAAATATATCAGGGAGAGGAGGTGGGGTAAAAAGGGAGCGGAAAGGTGTCTATGTTACCCACCAGGTCCTAAAGAATTGTGCAAAACTTGAATCCAATCGGTCGAACGGTACAGATATATATGGAAAATATATCGCTGCAAGGGGGGGAGTGAAGTGGGAGGGAGAAATGTTTGTTACCCGCTGGGTCCTAAAGAGTAAGTCTGCAAATTCTGGGTCAGATCGGACAAACGGTGTACATTTGTATAGAGAACAGACAGACATTGAGTTTTATAAGTATAGATAGGTGGCGCTGTTTTACAAAAAAAGCATTTTTTTGGTATCGTTATAAATATATTAACAGAAGATAACGCATATACAAAATCCCTGTACTGTATGAGATTGTATCGTAATACATTTTATACATAAAATATTTAATAGACGTAGGTTTTTTTAAAGGTTTTCTGGTCATAATCGAAGAAATATTTCGTAAAATTGTAATTTTACGGGAAATTTTTTTCATAAACGGCTTTTCTGTGAAATCAAAGAAAGTAAATTTTCACTTGATCCTTATCAAAAGATGGATGTTATATCGAAACTAGCTGTGCCCGCGCGGCTTCGCACGCGTAGATTTTTAGAACACTGTTTAGATCGTCATAGAACTTTCGTAAACCTACTAGAACATTCTCCTTCCAGAACTTTCAAGAAATTTGAATGTACAGGAACCTTCTAGACACACTGACACATTCCGCCACTCAGTTTAGAACTTTATAGAACTTTGGGGCATTTTCTAGAACCTTCTCCTTCCAGAATTTTCTAGAGCAGGTTTTTCCGGAACCTTCTAGACTCACCGACACAGTCAGCGCGCCTATTTTGAAACAGTCTGAAGCATTTGCGGCCTTCCCATAACAAAACAATGTGCTAGAAAGCACATTTTCGTCACCCACTCCCACCCACGCACAGCCACCCCAACCAAACTCGCATATTTTCGATGTGACACCAAGGGCTATCCACCACTATAATCACCGGTAGTTGGTTGTGGCTGGTTGTGGAGAAAACTTGGCGGATAGGGAAACATGGGTTTCTATATATATATATATATTGATTAACCACTTAAATTGAACACTTCTGAATTTTAAGAATACACTTAATATAAATAAAAATCTGCCATGCATATTGGCAGGAGACAAAATATTTAAAATTCTTTTTTATTTAGACATTTTCCTTTTTGTTCCTCTCAATGTCTGAATAAATTCCGAATTTGAGAAACGAAAAGTGCATTTAATATATTAACAATTATAATGCCCACTAGTGACTGTGTTTCTACAATGAATCCGCTTTATTTTAGAATCGGGAAAGTAGGTAGGAATATTGTTTTGTAATTAAAGGTTTTTATGAATCTCGGAATAATGTTGGAATAAGCTCGGAAGTTCATCGAATGTAATCAAAAAATTTGAATTCGGAAAATATTAGGTACCTACCTATATCTAAATATTTATCAATATTGAAAACATAGGCACCAGCGCCTTTTTTCAAATGATTTGTGCGAATTCGAATGGAACGTTGTGTCAAAATTTCAAAGCAATCGGTGAAGAACTTTCAGAGATTAGCGATTTTGTACGAACACTTACATTTTTATTTATATATAAGACTAGCTGTTCGTACCCGGCGTTGCACGGGTTAAAGATTAAGTTGTAAATTAATTTGTGGAGGGAAATAAAGGTTTGATTCGTACGGTAATTTGGTCCAAGGACAAAAGGCCCATGCGACAAGATATCCACAGACATTAGATCGGACATGTTTTTATTTTATGAATATGTTTTGAATAAGTTACCTAATGAATTAATAATGGTGAAGCACGTAAATTTTCGCTGCATTTTCTGAAACCAGGGATGTAAGGGAAAGTAGATATGCGAGTCATGAGCCACTCACTTCGCCTGGGGCAACCTGCACCAAAATGTCCCTCTACGGCGTGTTGTCGATTTCCAGGATTCATTCATGCGTGCATCGGAATGAATCTTCGCTCCCCAAACACATGTAAGGATAATTTATCAAATTTATTACATATGATTTTCATATTTTTACTCCCTTTCTTTTAACTCGTAGCTTCTGCGGTTTGTTGTCTGCCGAAAAAACTTTGGATCGATTTTTAACCCTTTTCCCGCGATCCAATCGAGCTGAAACTTTGCAGGCAGACTCGTGGTGACGATATAAATGATCTAACAAATTTTTGTTTAAATTTTTAAAAATTATTATAGTATAATTTTGGATTTTTCGAAATTTTAATGTTTTTTTTTTCAAATTAGAATCAATACAAATGAGTAATGACCCCGACGCGTGCAGTAGGCACGAAACCTGATTCAATGAGAAAGGTAGTATAATAAAAACATGGTTTTTATATACATAATTATTATTATTTTAAGAGCTACAGTATTATTTTGAGAGCTACCATGGCCCAGCACAAGCACACCACCACGCGCACCTTGGCGTAAAATGGTTCAATACATTGTCGTCACAAAGTAGTCTTCAAGAATCCGACTTAACTAAATACGAACAATTAAAAAAAAACTCTGATTTTTGACAACAATGGATTGTTACATTTTCTATATTTCAAATAGTTTCCGTGTATCTATACACTAATAGGGTGCAGAAAAGTTTATCGTTTAACAGCAGCATTTATAATAATTGATACAACTCCTTCCATATGCACAGACGATTAGCTCATTTTATGGAGTGTAAAGCCAAGATAAAATGTATGTAATATAATATGAAATATGTAAAAAATAAATAAAAATATCCAATATAAACAACTATAGCCTGCCCAACATAACTTGGCGTGTGGCAGGATTGGAACTAAAACCCGCCCCGCCCGTACCCGGCATCAACCCCTCGCCCTGTCATTCAGTACAATTTTGTATTTGCTCGGGAGCTGTGACATCTTGATTACCAATATACACTGAATTATTATGTCCAAAACAACCAAAACAGTCCGGGGTGGTGCAAGAACAATTGCCAATGAAGTATTAAAGTTTTGCGAAGCTGAAAAAGCAAATAATGGACCAATATGGAGGTCTTGGGCGATTTGCCGCCGAATCAGCATCTTTCAATATGGCCGATAAAAGCTTTATTGTGCTTGCAACAGGCATATGATTACGACCCGAAATTATATGTGTTATCTCCAGCACATGGACAAAAATGTGTTATGGGATAGTATATTGCAGTGTGTTACTGCGACTGAATTACACAGTGACCTTTTGAAAACAGTTTTTCTCATTTCATTTTCTACTGTACCTATATATCATATCTTAGAAATTTTTCGATAAAGTTGTGCTTGTTAGTCTGGTGATTAAGACACCACCTAGTGACCCAGTGGTCAAGGGTTCGAGCCTCATTCCAAGATACCAGCAAGCTAATCCTATTTTCACAGCGTTTAGCTTAAATCAATATGGGTATATACCTATTGGTATAACACATATTCCATATGTTTTTACAATACTCCCTTTCTCATTTTCGGGTTTCGTGTACCATATGCGTCGGAATCTCCATACAACTTACTCAGTTGTATGAAAAAACTATTAAAAATTTGAAAAATTCAAAATTATACTGTAATTATTTATTCTTTTTAACGAAAATTTGATAGATCTTCTTGATGGTCGCCACGAGTCTACTTGCAAAGTTTCAGCTCGATTGGATCACGGTAAAAGGGTAAAAACCAATCCAAAGTTTTTTCGTCAAGCAAGCAGACGCCACGAGTTAAAAGAAAGGAAATAAAAAACTAACCCATAAAAAAGTAATCCATAAAAACCAAGTTTTTATTATACTCCCTTTCTTTGTAAAATATAACATCAATTAAAGACGAATTAAAACATATAACATAACACTAAACTTACAGTAATTTAATATATTTCTAAAATGTCAAATGTTATGAGGTTTGATAAGACACTTCATGCTTTGAAGATTAAATTCTAAAAATATTTGTCAGTCAATTTAGATTTTCGACATTCGTAGTGAAGTACCTATTATGTATACCGACGGAGTAATTCAAATTTAGAAAATATTCCGCGACGTTATCGGGCCGCCGTTGCTAATCAAACTTTTCTAATGATTCCAATTTGAAATCCGAAGTAATACTATAATTATTTTTTTTTTTTAACGAAAATTTGATAGATCTTCTTGATTGTCGCCACGATTCTGCTTGCAAAGTTTCAGCTCGATTGGATCACGCGAAAAGGGTCAAAAATCGATCCAAAGTTTTTTCGACGGCAAGCAGGCAAGCAAGCAAGCAGACGCCACGAGTTAATATAAAGGGAGTAAAAGGTCGTTCATTTTATGAAAGCCACTTGCATTAGTGTGAGTAACAATCAGACATTATTAATGAGTTTAAATTTACAATGTACAATTTGTTACTTATTAAAGAATTTACGCTACCGGTTTCGACACGTCCGTGTCATTAACGAGCGTCATTTAAACTAATCTAAAATGCGAAAGTACTGTATTAGGTGTTTTTAGGAGGCGGGGGTGATTTGTGGAGTGGGAGGGGCGAGGGAGGGAACATGGTTAATAATGGTGACTTACACGGGGCTATTATTTTGTTAACGATGTTAATATTAGAATTTAATTTTTATTTATTTCTAAAGTTTCTAGGGTGGACAATTTGAAAAATTTGTTGATATTAGTGTATTTAAATTTAGATCTATTTTTATTAAAAGTGTGGCCAGTTTCCAACAATTGGTTAGAAAATTCCTAATAATTATTATTTTTTAAACACAATTCATGTTCTCTTATTCTAGTTTTAAAATTTCTAGTAGTCATTCCTATATATTGTGCATCACAATCATTACATTCTAATGTATGGATACCGCTCTTTTCCCATTTATTTGAGAGGTCTTTGTTGTTAAATAAATTTTTAATTTTAGAAGTGGTGTAAAATGCTGGAGAAATTGAATTCGGTAAAATGTTAGATATTTTTAAAGATAACCCACCGGTATATAGAAGTTTTTTTATAAATTAAGTTTTTATTACATTGGTCACCACTATAAATGTATTTTTTAGTGAAAGTTATTTTTTCTTTTTTATTAACCAATCGATTTATCAAGTCAGGTTTATAACCATTATTTAGATTATTTTAACCGTAAATTCTTTAATAAGTAACAAATTGTACATTGTAAAATTAAACTCTTTAATAATGCCTGAAAGAAATTGTTACATTGGAAGTGCCCAAGAAATACAAAAAATTGAGTAACAATCGTTTGCAAAAACTCGTAACTTTATTTTTTGAGTAAATGATAGACGTAAAAAATATATATGAATAGTATTTTGCACATAATATGCACAGGCATGTATTTAAAAAAAAGATTGGTTTTTTAAATCCCCAAATAATAATAATTTCTAATATCTATCCGTAACCGTAACCGTAACTAGAATCCAATAGCTGATCTCATTCCGTTTTTAAAATTAGTATGATTTCAAAATAATTTATGTAGGGTAAGTCCGGGGTAGTTAGTTGACCATTAAACTACATGTATTTGGATTGTAATTACTAATTTTATTTAAACTTCGATTAATATACTATATTATAGTATATTATATTAGTATATTATATTAATTAACAAAAATTAAATAGCTTAAAAATAATAAAATTTACAAATCATAATTGGCATGATGACGGTATTAAAGAATTAAAGAATAAGTGATTTTAGAGAAGAAAATATGTTGAAAGGATTCTAAAAAAAGTGATCCAATTTTAATATACACATTGAGATTAATAAGATTTCCAGTAAAATGCAAGTATAAAATTGTGCAATCCTCCATTTAAACTGAAACACCGGTTAGAGCAAATGACGTCACGCCTCAGTACGCATCACCGTGTCTTTGAACCGTTGCCATAGACACAATGCAATGTTTACTGAGGCTTGACGTCACGTAGACGATATGTGTATATAGAATGTTATTTCAAAATCTGTCATCATGCCTATTGGCCATTTCTCCCAGAGCGTCCGGGAAAGATGCCAGTATGTACCTACTTAATTCTATTTTTTTCCATTTTCACAGTAATTTTTTTAACTTTTAACTCTTTTTTCTTCCTTTGCCCACATTTGAACATATTTTGTCAAGTTGATACAACCACTCCCGAGTATGTCAAAACTAGACAATAGATTTATGACGAATAGGCAACTACCAACCGCTCGAGGTTGGCGGTTGATTTTGGAACCGTCGACGGGTAGAGAACACGGCTTCTGAAAACCCGGGGTTTTGAAACCCGCCGGGTCCGGGTCCAATATTTTAGAAACCCGGCGGATTCGGGTCCAAAATTATTATAGCATAAAGAAACGAAAAAAAGTTTTTAAAATGTTCATTGCAAATAATAGTATGTATGATAAAAAAAAAACAAAGGTAAAGAATTTATCGAGTACACAGCTTTTTTACATATATAATATATATAATATTAAAAAAATATATAAAAATAATTACAAATGTAGAAATCAAGAAATATACAAATACGTATGATAAAAAAGAAACAGAGACAAAGAATATATAAGAGTATTTTACACAGGTAATTTTTTAATTAAGAATTATCACCTAATGATGATCTAATTCTTGTGCAAAAATTAGTCGACACCGAAAATATTCGTTCATTGTCTGTTGATGTTGGTCTCACTCTCAAACCGCGTCCTAGAGCCTTTCAAGATTTACTGTACTTTTTTATATTTATTTTAAACAAGGAAAATTCTTCCCGTAAACATTTAAAATTATCTTTGGACACAGTATGGAAGTGAAGCCTGGCGCAAGTAGAAAGAAAGTTTAACTTCTTCGATGCTTATCTCAAGTGAACTAGAAATACTCGCCTGAGCTCGCTCCATTTTGTAACTGGTTGCGGATATTTTATACGAACTGTATCTATGTTCTCCGAGAAACGATTCTCGACGTTTCGTTGAATTCTTATTCAACATCATCAGGAGGGCGACCTTTACCCGCGGAGGTAGAGGGCGGACTGATTACTGCTTTCGAGGGCGTAAATATATGCACTTTGTTGCGGAGTGTTCACTTCTTCCACAACAGAGGTAGCTAGTGTGCAATATGTACTGGTTACGTCGACGGACTTTACTGCGACGTCTCTCAAGGGTTGAATCAATGTCGTAAGAACAGGGCGCCAAATACTTGCATCCGCAACCAGTTACAGTTAAATATGTCTAACGACCGTAACTCTTTAATAAAGTCAATATGCGACGTCTCTCAAAGGTTGAATCAATGTCGTAAGAACAGGGCGCCAAATACGAATATCCGCAACCAGTTACAGTTAAATATGTCTGACGACCGTAATAATAAAATTAATATATCAAATTAAACCCGAACCCGGCAGTTTTGACCCCGGGTTTCGGGGTCAAAACTGCTAAGGGTCATTTCCCGACCGGGTCCGGGTCGGATCGGGTCGGGTCCAGAAGACCTGGTAGAAAACCGCGAGCCGGCGTTGGCCTAAACTCGGTTAAATCTACGCGAATCTGTTGTACAGGTCCGGCGGAGTTTTCACCCCGCGAAGGCAGCCATATTGGATGCCACTCAGCAAACCAGTAATTGAATCACCTGCCTCGGAACTCGGCCAATGGACGGAAGTGCTGCCAATTAATTTCGTCGCACAGCCTTGTTGGCTCAGCTGCGCCGCGGGAAATTCATAATGGACGCTGATGATGTCATCGATACAGCCTGGAGTTTGGGTGTAGGTAATGGGAGGACGAGGATAAAAGAACGGAAGCGAAATGAATTAGGGGGGATTTTGTATGTCAACCTTTACGAGGAAAACTGATTAGAAATGATACCACTATCGAGATAATTTCTCATTTTATATTTACACAATTTTCCGTATTCAGAAATGATGGCGCGATTATTTACCTCCCATTTAAATTTATTACAGATCTAACAAGGTCGGGATAAATTACTAAAGTTAATGGTAGATTTTGCAATAAATTATCACTAATCCATCATCAGGGCATATTTCATTCCCAGCATGTGTATACAAAATTGTATATAAAACTCAATGTCTGTCTGCTTGTCGGTCTGTTTCCTATACAAACCCTCGATCCAAACCACAGAGTATAAAAAATTACAGAGATGAACTAAAGCCGTTTTTGAGGAAAGGGATTTGGGTCACAACGGAAGAATGTATTATGTTAAGGCGAATTATTAAGTAAAAACTTCATCTTGTAATAAAGCGTGACTTATTTATTAAGACATTATACTTTTTAAGAGTATTTGGTTAGACCATTTCATAATTTTATTGTTTTAAAATTTATAAGCTCGTAGTTATTTTTTTTAGTCAAAAGTATTGGAACCTGCCGCGACACCAATAAATGACTATATATTTTGGTGGTCTTTGATCTAAATGAAATTTACCACACTTCGTCTTTAGGACCCTGCGCAATACATAGATACCACCTCCCTTTCCCTGGTAAGTGTAGGTATATAATTGTATTGTATTGAACGGTATACGTTCCAAATTTTGCGTAGTTACTCTTTAGGACCTGAATGAAAGTATAGTAATCCTTTCTTAATCCGACCTCTGGTCTCCGGACATTTTGCCCGATCCCTGCTTCAATCAAATTTAAATCCTCTCGCAAAACAAAATCCCCCTAAATCTAAATAGCCAGTAAGTTAATAAGTTAACTAATTAAATAAAACTACTAAAACAAATATCTGCCTTCATTTTTACTCCATTTTTTTGAACTCGTAGTGTCTGCTTGTCTGCCGAAAAAACTTTAACTTTAGCTCGATTTTTTCTTTTCTTGTGATTCAATCGAGCTGAAACATTGCAGGCAGACTCGTGGCGACGATAAAAATAATCTAACCAATTTTCGTTTAATTTTTTAAAATAATTATAGTATAATTTTGGATTTTCCGAAATTTTAACGGTTTTTTCAAATTGGAAACCATAGAAATGAGAAAGGCGAGAAATCTGTTTCAACTAGTTTGACTCGAGCCATGCCATGGGTCAGATCAGACGGTTTCGCCGACGCCTTGCCCCCCTATACCAATTATTACGTTTTCAATATTCTATTAGTTTTAAGGATAATAATACATATGGAATAGATTTTCCACATTAACTTAAAGCAAGAGGAATATGTTGATAGAATATCAAATTGGAATCAATACAAATGAGAAAGGGAGTATAATAAAAACTTGGTTTTTATGGGTTAGTTTTTTTAAATTATTTTAATTAGTCTGATATTTACAGACAAGAATCGCGAATCACGATATTTTTTAATATTCAATAACTATTAGTGACTTGGAGATATTAGTGGGCAGGAGAAATTTCAACGGGTCGATTTTTGTTATTAAAATATTAAAATCCATTTTAGTAGGAAATTAATAAGGAATTCCGAGTAAGTACCTACTACCTTTTATTAAATTTTATAGACAATAATTTATTTTCCAAAATATTGTACACGTAGGTACCTACATGCCTGTGCAGGGGACATTTAAATGCCATTGATAAAGACGTTATTATCTTCTGGTTTGTGTCTTCTGGGGTAAGTTCTGGCCGTTCGGGCCAAGGCAAGAAAGGTCCTAAAAGCACGGCGTAATACCCCAGAAGACACAAACCAAAAATTTCTGAGTGGCTGTAAAAACCTAAGAACATTCTTAACGTTATTATTTTTTCTAATTACAGATTAATGATCAGATAAATATATATTTATATATATTTTTAATTCAGTTTACTCGAGTACGCTTTTAAAGGAAATGGGGTTATTTAAAAAAAAAATACAAAAACCACCTGCTAAAAACATTACCAATATTTTTTGAGTATATTAAAAATTTTAAGGAACACAATTATCTCATTTTGTCCCCAGAGGGATCACCACTAATTAAGATAAATTATAGACTTCTCACAGAGACGAAACTATTTACATAGGAAGGTACGAGTAGGTATAGATGGAAGTCTTTTTGGGCATTTACAGGGCTTATGACCTATCATACGGCTGGCGTATTGATCACTTTACTCAATGTAACGTTCACGATGCCACCCGAGATCGCCCACAAATCTATCAAATTTTTGGAAGTCGTATACATATATGGTTTTTATCCACCTTGTTTTGAATTTTTGCAAGTACTAAGCTAACACCATCTATGAAAAATTTATCATTCCCGCGAAGCAGTATATAGATGTCGGCGCTGGTAAAGAAGACAAAATATTATTTTAAAACTATTTAAAAAAATGTAATAAATATTTTCCTGGGCCGGTCTTCGGTCTCAATCTGCCCCGGTCAGCGATTGGCTCAGAATTCACGATTTTGATATGCCATTACTTTTAAATGGTATATGAGGTATAAAAGCAAAGGCAGCAATATCAAAAAAAAATAATGCAGACATCGAGGATTGCTCATTTATGTATAACTAGCTGTTCGTACCCGGCGTTGCACGGGTTAAGGATTAAGTTGAAAATAAATTTGTGGGGGGAGACAAAGGTTTGATTCGAACGGCATAGATTTGCATGGAAAATATATCAGGAGAAGAGAAAAGGTAAAAGGGGAGGGAGAAAATATAGCCTATGTTACCTGCCGAGTCCTAAAGAATAAGTTTCCAAATTTTGAGACCGATCGGTCGAACGTTATAGATTTGCTTCAAAAATATATCAGAAAGAGGAGAAGGATTAAAGGAGGAGAGGGGAAATATAGCCTATGTTACCCGTCGAGTTCTAAAGAATAAGTTTCCAAATTATGAGTCCGATCCGACAAAAGGTACAGATTTGCATAAGCGGAGGGGAAGGGTTAAAAAAATAGGGGTGAAATATCGCATATATTACCCGCCGAGTCATTAAGAATAAGTTTCTAAATTCGTCTAAGTCCGATCCGGTCAAACGGTACAGATTAGCATCGAAAATATGTTAAGGGGAGAGGAAGGGGTATGAGAATAGGGGGGAAATGTCGCCTTTGTCGCCGAGTCCTAAAGAATTAGTTTCCAAATTTTGAGTCCGATCGATCGAACGGTACAGATTTGCATCTAAAATATGTCAGGGGGAGGGGAAGGGGTATGAAAATAGGGGGGAAATGTGGCCTATGTTACCCTCCGAGTCATAAAGAATTAGTTTCCAAATTTTGAGTCCGATCGATCGAACGGTACAGATTTGCATCGAAAATATGTCAGGGGGAGGAGAAGGGTATGAAAATAGGGGGGAAATGTGGCCTATGTTACCCTCCGAGTCCTAAAGAATAAGTTTCCAAATTTTGAGTCCGATCGGTCAAACGGTACAGATTTGCATCGTAAATATGTCAGGGAGAGGAGAAGGGGTATGAGCATAGGGGGGAAATGTTGCCTATGTTACCCGCCGGGTCCCAAAGCATAAGTATGCCTAATTTGAATCGAATCGGACAAACGGCGCGGATTTGTATAGAGAACAGACAGACATTGAGTTTTGTAGGTATTGAATTCGGGATTTTATAGGAAACTTTATAGGAAACATGATTTTGGATGGGACAGATACATAAAATATAGAATTCGGTACATTTTAAATATGTAATCCCCGATGACTGCATTCAAAACATTTTTTTAAAATTTTTTGGGCATCGCTGCCTTTGCTTTTATACCCCACAAATGAACTAATTAATGTTTTATTTCTTTGTGCAGAAAACACGGACGTAATAATGCCGTTCCGCTCTCAGTCGGCCCGCTACCATCTTCGCTTCAATTGTCTTGAAGTGCGCGCAATAACAACACCTGCAGAGTTGCACATTCCGCCAGGTAAATAATGCATCGTAACATTGTCTGCAAGTGCATGCGCTGCATGCCTCATTAGGGGAACGGTTCAAGGATCAGTCACTCAGTATAAAACACTGTAGACTAGCGAAGGGAAAAACTTCATTTCAAAATGAAGACTACAACACACACACGTTCACCAGTTTGAAGACTACAAAGTGTACACTACAATTGTAGTAAAAACTACTTGAAGTGAAGCAATTGTAGTACTACGAAATGAAGTGAAGTAAATGAAGTGAAGTAATGAAGTAATTGTAGTATTAATGAAGTGAAGTAATGAAATGAAGTAATTGTAGTATTAATGAAGTGAAGTAATGAAATGAAGTAATTGTAATAATAATGAAGTGAAGTAATGAAACGAAGTAATAGTGAAGTAGTAGTTCTCCGTTTAGCTACATCAACTTCCCACAAATTTCTTCATAGCTCCCAAAATTTTTCAAACCATGGGGGGGGGGGGGGGATTGTTTCAGTTTCCAGAGATTTCTTCATATATCTATATCAACTTTCCAAAAATTTCACGTAAAAAATACACTATTTAAAATGTGTTTCTCATACTTTCGATAACTTTGAAGTGTATGTACTTTGTAGTGTTCGCTTTGAAATGAAGTGTACTATTTGAAGTTTATACTTTCAATAACTTTGGTGTCTGTAGTTTGTAGTGTGCACTACACATCAAAATGTGCGAAGTGCGCGCTTCAATGTAGTGTAGTACTACATTGTAGTAGTGAGTACAGAGCGGACCCATCACTACTGTAGACTAAAGCCCTCTCACCTTCGCGTCGCTGTACTTTCCGGACCATGGTGCGCATCTCTCATCGTGCGTGCACGCGGGTGAGACTTTGCTCTCTCGTCTCGGAGATTTTTAACCAAAGTCAGCTTGTATAGATCAACCGCTGAGAGCTTTGTTATGATTATGATATCTCATTCTTTTACTATCCGTCTTTCTCTTTTATATGGAGGATTTTGTATTGCGCATGAGAGAGAAATATATATTTTTCCATACAAATCTCTCGTCGGTTGACCTGTATCGGTTCTATGCGTCTTTCTAATTCTACAGCCGATTTTAATATCATTTTAAAAGTTTTTGCTATCTAGGAACTATTTATTCATTTGTGTTTGTTGAGTCGATAATTAATTTTTCATACACTTTATTAACCCTTTGAAAACGGAATTCAAAAGGAGAGAATTAAATCAGATTTTTTTGTTTGAATTTAAACATGGAAGGAACTCTTTCTAAACAATTTGCAACGATAATTCAAAGACGAACGTTTAGAATATAGATTTAAGGGGGAATACCTACCTAGACATTTTGAAAAAATCGATTTTGCATTTAAGAATATCTGGTGAAAATTTCAAGCAAAAATTAAAAAAAAAAGTTATACCTGATAATAGTGGCATCCCTTTGTTGAGTATGCGCCGTGCCCCACGGCGTCGCGCTACACACAGGTAGCTTCCTGTCGGGCTCTTTCATAATAGAAACATTAGACCTGTTTCTATTATGTTTGTGAAGAGTGCTCGATGATATGGAAATTCCAAGCAAGGCGGAGGACTTATATTATGGACCTGGAATCGATGATTTTATGTAAGTTGAAAAATTTCGCGATTTATTCATTGCTCAATTTTCAATCGCGTTTTACTCGGAACCATGATTTGAAAATCGGTGAACAAAATATCTCGGCCACCACTGAACCGATTAACTTGAAATTTCTAGTGGTTATTCTATACATAATAATACATAAGACTTTTTTACGTGACTTAGTTTTTTTTATCGGCATAATAATCCCGGATTTTTCCCTAATAAACGCTATTTTAAATTCAAACGCCCGCCATTTTATCAAAAATATATATTTTTAAAAATCCCTACATCAAAGACTAAATTATAATGTCAATTTTGATAATCTTCTTGTTTTTTTTATTTTGATGATTACAGATGAAATGGGAATGGTCACCGCGGTGGATCTTTCTTTTTCGGCAGTCGACAGAACCAAGAATTTTCCGCCAAAGTTGAATATTTTTATTAAAAAAAAAAAAATATTTTTAAAAATATGCAATACCATAATTCATTTCGAGTTTCTTAAATGAATTCGCAAAAATTGCATTTTTTCGCGCTTCGTAGGTAGGTACTCCCCCTTCAGTACGAGTCGTACATCTTAAGTAGACCATCATTTAAGAAGAGGATGAGGGTCGAGAACTACTGTTGAAAGCTACGAACGTAGGTATATGTAGAGGAATCACCGTGTATACATTATGTTAGATAACTTTAGTTACTGCGCGATTAATTTTCAATTTCAATTTCAATTTCTAATTTCAATTTTTCTATTTTTATTTATTACATAATATGTACATCACAAACATTATGTTCAATGCATACATATTATTAACTTACATCTAAAAATATACATATACACATATACACACACATCCATATACACATATACATAAACACATATGTATACATACATACACATATACATATACATACATACATACACATACATATACATATTGTGTATTAAAATACTAATTTATTATTAAACAATTATTAAACAATTAAAAGTGACCTGTACAATCTGGTCAAAGGTGTAGGAGAATCCTGCTTCGGAAAACCCCCTCAGACACATGGAATATATCAATATCCAAAGCGATCTTGTTCAGCATAGCTGTAGCTTTTCCAACAGGCATAACCATCGGCAGGTTGGTCCTGTATATTGGAATGTGAAACAATCTATGCTGACGATGTCTAAGGTAATTATCAGGAACATACAAACCAATGCTCTGCATAATTTCAGTATTGTCGATCATACCGCGCAACAATCGATAAAAATGTGTAATCAAATACACATTCCTTCTAGTCTCTAAACTATTGTAGCCAAGCATACCCTGGAGAAACTCGGTTGGGTAAAGCCAAGGATAATGCCCGTACTCTCTCATGTAGAGATATCTCAGAAACTTCTTTTGGACTTTCTCCACCATAAGAGAGTACTTGCTCTCATGTGGCCCCCAGATCATCGAGCCACTCTCGAGTCTACTCCGCACCAAGGAGTTGTAAAGAGTTCTGAGTACGCGGGTATTCTCGAAAACCCTGGCAGTACGCAGAACAAATCCTAACATTCTCAGAGCATTACAACTGCCCCCCAGTTTTAACCCAGCACTGCAGGCGTTGGATGTCAGTAATCGCAGAATGCTCAGCTAACTTTGATAAACTTGGGAAAAACGCTCCTGTGACTAAGGCCGCTAAATCGGCGTGTCTTGGACGCTCGTCCATGGCGCAAATGCACCGGACGAGAAGCCATAAAAAATGCAATCACCGTGCACAAAGTCACCCCGGAGTGACGACAGAGTCGCGCGGAGCGCTTTCATGAACGCACCCCGCGCGCGATTGTTGTTTGTCCCTGACCATCTCGATGGGCAGGCGGCGCACAGTGGGTCGAAACTGTAATTTGAGTGACGGGGATCAACCTTCTTTTTACTTCCTTTCTTTTAACTCGTGGCGTCTGCTTGCTTGCCGGCTTGCCGTTGAAAAAACTTTGGATCGATTTTTAACCCTTTTCCCGTGATCCAATCGAGCTGAAACTTTGCAAGTAGACTCGTGGTCGAAGATTTATTAAATTTTCGTTAAAAAAAATCAATAATTATAATATAATTTCGGATTTTTAGAAATTTTAATAGTTTTTTCCAATTGCAATCATTACAAAAGTTTGATTATTGGCAACGGTTGCCCGATAACGTCGAGGAATATTTTCTAAATTTGAATTACTCCGTCGGTATACATAATATGTACTTCACCACGAATTTTGAAAATCTAATTTGACTGGCAAATATTTTTAGAATTTAATCTTCAAAGCATGAAGTGTCTTATCAAAGCTCAAAACATCTGACATTTTAGAAATATATTTAATATAATATAACATAAAAAAATAGAAATAAATTAATGTAAGTTTAGTGTTATGTTATATGTTTTAATTCGTCTATAAATGATGTTATATTTTACAAAGAAAGGGAGTATAATAAAAACTTGGTTTTTATGAGTTAGTTTTTTTACTTCCTATCTTTTAGCTCGTGGCGTCTGCTTGCTTGTTTGCTTTTAACCCTTTTCCCGTGATCCAATCGAGCTGAAACTTTGCAAGCAGACTCGTGGCGACGATCAAAGAGATCTGTCAAATTTTCGTTAAAAATAATTAATAATTATAGTATAATTTTTGATTTTTCAATTTTTTAATGGTTTTTCATACAAGTTGTATGGATATTCCGACGCATATGGTAGACACGAAACCCGAAAATGAGAAAGGGAATATTGTTAAAACTTGGTTTTTATGGGTTACTTTTTTACTTCCTTTATTTTAACTCGTGGCGTCTGTCTGCTGTTGACGCAAAAACTGTGGATCGGTTTTTAACCCTTTTCCCGTGATCTAATCGAGCTGAAACTTTGCAAGCAGACTCGTGGCGACGATCAATGAGATCTTTACAAAAAATTAATAATTATAGTATAATTTTGTATTTTTCAAATTTTTAATGGTTTTTTCATACAATTTGTATGAAGAGATTCCGACGCATCTGGTAGAAGCGAAAACTGATAAAATAATAATTTTGGATTATTCGAATTTTTTTATCCCTTTCGTAGCGTCGCATCCCAACGAGCCCAACGCATAGGTTAAGCGCCAAACCGGTTTCCACTAGTAAATGAGAAAGGAAGTATAATAAAAACTTGGTTTTCATGGGTTACTTTTTTTACTTTTTTCTTTATGCGGATGGATAGAGCTCATTTACCTTACTCATAGTCTGACCTAGTCATAGCGATACTGAATAATTTTGTTAGTAGAATGTAAGTTCATTTTTATTTTACAAATGTTAGTTTAAAATAAGGTATTACTTTTGTTATTAGTTACAAAAAGTTGTTTTAGAAAGACACAAAAAAAATTAAATAAAAATAAATAAACACTATAGTTAATTTTCATTTTACATTTATCGTAACACTACTATCTACAATTGTAAAAAAAATAGTAAAGTTTGCTGTTATATTATTAAGTGTTCATTTCGTTAGTTTTTGTTGGATTTTTTGTTGGTCATTTGTGTTATTATGTTCTTTTACTTACTATTTCATATTTATTTTGACTTAACAGAAATTACGAAAATAAAAAATAATATTATAAATATACACGTTTTTTTATTTTTCGATCCATTTATCTATGAGTTTCAACTTTATGGACATGTTCATAGCACCAAACGATGGTAGACTGTACAAGGTATGAGAAAAAAGGTTTCAAAGCGGGGTCAGTCACCACTTAGCAGAAATTAAATTTAATTTGACCCGCTCCATACAAAAAATACAAAACACTTTCTTGCCCAAACTATAAAGTTTAGGTAAAAATTTCATAGAACAACTATTGATAAGGTTAAGGAGATCTATCCATCCGCATAAAGAAAAAAGTTAAAAAAAGAAGGTTGATCCCTAAAGGTACAGATACACATGCTTATTAGTGGCATGGTCATAAATCAACCGGCGGTTGTATGGCTAGTAGCATGCTCATTACTAGCAATGTGCGTACACACATGCCACTAATAAGCAAGGCCTGAAGAAGGTCTATATTGCGCATGCTCACGTGCCACTAAATAAGCATGTGTATCTGTAGCTTATGTCACTCAAATTACAGTTTGGACCCACTGTGCGGCGGCGTGATGAAATATGCCGCCAGTCTGATGTCCTTACCATTTGGAATAGCGTCGCTGCGCATTCAGATGTCGTCAGGAAACAAACGAACCCGTTTTGGATGAAAACTTTTATGATAGAGTGACACGGTATTAACAATTACGTGGACCGCATGCTTAAGGCTGGACATTCACTTCATTCAATCGTATTTTATAAACCAAAGTTAAAATTTTTCTATTAAAAAAATGTGCATTACCCTATTGTGACTGATAGAATTTCAAAACTATTACGTTTTCTATGAAAGCGGAGATCATTGAAAAGGACGCCAATATCTCTATTCAGCAACTACCTACCTACTCACACGAAAAGACAATCATGTCTGCGATTGTACTAGGTACATCACAGAATATAGACCAATTCTATTCCTTACTGGCCACTAGTGATGGGTCCGCTCTGTACTCACTACTACAATGTAGTACTACATTACATTGAAGTGCACACTTCACACGTTTTTAAGTGTAGTGTACACTACAAACTACAAACACTAAATTGAAAGTGTATACTTCAAATAGTACACTTAATTTCAAAGCGAACACTACAAAGTACACACACTTCAAAGTTATCGAAAGTATGAGAAACATACTTTAAATAGTGTATTTTTCACGTGAAATTTTTGGGAAGTTGATGTAGATAAACGAAGAAGAAATCTCTGGAAACTGTAACAACACCCCCTCCCCCATGGTTTGAAAAATTTTGGGACCGAACGAAGAAATTTTTGGGAAGTTGATGTAGCTAAACGAAGAAATCTCTGGAAACTGTACCCCCCCCCTCCCCCATGGTTTGAAAATTTTTTGGAATCGAATGAGGAAATTTGGTTGGCGACCAAATGTGACTTCGGAGAAAATATTGTCATTTATGTTAAATATTTTTCTCGTTGACCTTTTTTTTAGGCTCGCCAAATTTTTATTTGGGGAAAAAAATATTTACTTCACTAGTACTACAATTTTGAAGTACAATTACTTCATTTCATTAATATTACAATTACTTCATTACTTCACTTCATTTCGTAGTACTACAATTACTTCCCTTCATGTAGTTTTTACTACAATTGTAGTGTACACTTTGTAGTCTTCAAACTGGTGAACGTGTGTGTGTTGTAGTCTTCATTTTGAAATGTAGTTTTTCCCTTCGCTACTGGCCACAAATCTGTAAACTGCATATTTTATATTATTGTTTATCTATGGTGAAAACAGCACTGCCGCTAGCAATGAATCTCTGTTTTAACGACATTTTAAGTTTAATTACTCAATTGATAAAGTTATCAGCGCCACTACAGAGTGTCGGCAACAAGAACAAACAGTACTCGGTATGTTCACTAGATGGCGAAGTAGTAGCGTTTTATAATAAAGTGTATGTACGGTAGGTACTCGCATTATACATATATTTTCAGGAACGTACTTGGGAGGATACCTTTGCATCAGGTTAACCAACATAGTAATTGGTCCGAATCAATTGTATTTTTTTTCACCATCAGTACGTACTGCAGATTATCAAATCTATGGAACATATATAAATATTAAGTAATAACAATAGGTTAATAATTTTGCTTTCTTTATTTATTTATTTAATTTGTACAGCAGTTACATATATAGATTAAATTACATCTATGTATGTTATTACATTCTAAACATTTCATTATTTCATCATTATACATATAATAGAGCTAATAGCTCGAGTTTAAGGGAGGATTATTTACTATTTACAAGCCAAATTAGAAGTTTTTATTAAACAGAAACCATTTGAAAAATGTAGGCAATTTTACAATACATCGCTGTCCAAATTCAAAGATCTTCTTCCCTTTTAAACTGCTCGTATTTTGAATAGTTCCATTTTTAAAATTTGTTTTGTGACAAAAATATATTTTATCATTTAATTCCCAAGCATACTTGGGCACAACACCACTATACATAATATATAGTCATGTTGTGCCATGGTGGTTCTTAATGTTAGTATTTTTATTTGTTCCTTTGTTCTATATCTATTAGTTATATAGTCTAAGGGGTGGGATTTATTTATGAAATAATCTTTATAGGTTTGGCATAGGGCGCTAGTTTTTTATGATTTTGTAAGAGATTTAAAATCTTGAAATATATCTACAGTAGAAAAGTCACAAGTTTTTCAAAGAGTGGTTTTAATGATTATTTTTTTAGTTATCATTAATCGCTGTACTTATAAACCCCTCCTCACCCAATAATACCAGACTGCAAGAGGGACTGCACCAACGCGTAATACTTACATCATTTTAAAAGTATTCTTGTTCAATGAATTATGTAAGTAAAAACATAGATGAGGTTTTTTACGTTACACGGTCAGATCAACATGGCCTTACCATTCGGCGTGTTTGGCAATTGTTATTCCTAGATATTTAATATTAGTCTTCAAATTAAGTTTAGTACCTACAGTCTGTTTTGCACTTTATAACATTTTTAAAGTATTTACAGTGAATCGTAATATTTTGACTTGCCTATAATATTCCTAATTATTTGCTAACTGTTAAATTGTTTGACAGTAAATCTATACCAATATACATACTCGTACTTATAATACGATAATAAATAAAATAAGGAAACATTAAACTTTCCTCACTAAAATTGAAAGTAGAGAATTTTCTTTAATAAAAATTATACTTTGTAGTGATGGTCGTAACATATTTACGGTATTAATAAAGGGATAATGTAAGCAAAAATGGTTGCTTGAACATTTTCAACTCATAATCAAGGCAGGAATCCACATGTAAAATATTAAGGTACTGATACACTTGCTTACTTTTGAGCATGCTCATTAGCATGCTCTAACAACTGTACACACTTCCTCGTTATTATGAAGCTTGTTAGTTTTGTTAATTTTGAGCATGCTCATGAATGAGCATGCTCAAAACTAACAATTAAACACACATGCTTATTACTGGCATGCTCTTGTCATAGAATAGAGACGCTCTTGTTCAAAATGGAAACTTTGCACACTGAAATATGAAATTCAAATGAACCGATAAATCAAAACAGTTTGCATCCGCACATTTTTGATTTGAGTTTTTATAATTTTTATTTAAGATTTGAATCATTTATGTTTGAATAAAATTTCATAAACATTATTCCTTGATATATTATTTTTATATAGCAATGAACGAGAACTCCACAGACATTCGTGATTCCTACAAAAAGTCACGAAAAGTAATGTTTTGTCATCTCCCCAAAGCGCCATATTTGTTTCATCTGTCGCGGACTGAAAAGATCGCATCGATAATCGATACCAGCCACGAATGACATTAGCATGCTCATAAATCAACCAGCGGTTGATTTATGAGCATGCTTATTTGATTTACTAGCAATGTGCCTACACACATGCTACTACTTAGCAATAGCTCAAGAAGGTCAATACTGCGCATGCTCACGTGCCATTAATGAACATGTGTATCAGTACCTTTATGGAGTAGCTCTGTTACACCCTGTATATATAAATAAGAACGTTGTTACACGTATTCAGTACCTCTGTAGACACAAAAGAGTAAATGTAGAGGAAAAAAGACTATTGTGTCGGAGGATTGCATGATACATGTTGCTGAGACGCGAACACTTTTTTAAGTCATAGTCAAGCAGAACAGAACAAGTCAGCACACTAATAATGTCGGTTACTTTTCTCCCATTACAAGGTTGTGTCGCACATATAATTTGTATTGTGCTGACCCTAACATTGATGCTGATATTCTTGCAGACACCTTATCTTCGTTCAAAAACTCACTCATACACAACATTCATTTTCTAAACGACGACATGAACCTATAGATCCATTAAATACTAATCGCATTACACTCAAACACAAATATATAATATACATAAATGTACATGTGAAATAAATTAATTACAAAAATACATGTTACTAGAGCGTGCCGAAGACACTTGTAATTGGGATAATGGGCATAGTCTTCACTATAATGTTTATTATCTGAGTGTACCATCATGTACCCATTATCCTGTTAGTGTCTCTAATAAATAAAGTAAAAAAATAAAAAAAAAGTCAGAAATCACCCACCACTTCATAAATATTTTAGACATTTTGGCATTAAATCCCAGACGTGTCTCTCTCAATTTGGGCGCCCTCGGCAATAGCCCCTTTAGCCGTGCACTAAATGCCGACCTGCTGAGAGGTAAACGTACCCAAAATATTGATTAATAATACCTTTATAAAATCACGGTGCGTACATATCAATTTATATTTGATGTTTGTGGTCAATTCTCAATTTAGTTTAGGCGGGCGTTTAGTGGTCAGTCTTAGATTAACGAGGGCATCCTGTTTGCGGCTTGTAGTGTGGTCACCGCTCATATTTTATCGATAAAAATTACGTCACTGCTATATTACAAATTTACCTCAATATATCATCGCAATAAAATTAGTGATCACCTTTATAAAAAACTATTGTATTAGGAATAAAATCTAATAATTATGTAGAATACTCCAGAAACTCGTAACTTATTAGTAGAGACGGCAAGGCTGAGAATGATATCGAAAGGAGAATAACTGCGGGAAACAAAGTTAATGGTGCATTAAATGCAATTATGGCCAATAAGAATCTGTCAAAAGAAGCAAGACTAGCGGTACATAATGGCGTTCTAGTGCCAACCCTTATGTATGGAAGTGAAGCCTGGAATTGGCAAAAGAGGAATGAAAGTAGACTGAATGCGGTGGAAATGCGGTCACTAAGACGCTTGTGTGGAAAATCTTTGGTCGATAGAGTGAGGAATGAACAAATTAGAAGTGAATGCAATGCTAGCTGTAGTGTGGTAGATAGAATAAAGAAAGGAGGTGCTGAGATGGTTTGGTCATGTGGAACGTATGAACGAGGAAAGGATGAATGATGAATGTTGAAGGCAACAGGAATAGAGGGCGTCCGCGAAAGACCCTGGCACGATCAGGTACTACAAGTATTTGAGGATGGCCCTGTTAAAAGCCGCAACAACCGTAGAACGTGTATGAGAAGATGTATGAATGTGGCCGAAGCAAAAGTGGTGTGCTAGGATAGAAGAGAGTGGCTTTCAATCCTCTCTGCCTACCCCTGCAGGGAAACGGCGTGATGGTTAGTTAGTTAGTTAGTTAGTTATTTTTTATAAATCCAAAATTATTATTTTTTTACCAAAATTCTAGTAGCGTATTCGTATGTATTAAAATTAAGGGACTAAGGATACTTTTTCCAATCGTTTACGCAAATATAAACGCGCACACCCTTTGATTATCCCAAATATTTGTATAAAGTTTTTACATTTTCATGTACAAATTATCAACAGGTCGTTAATAACCCTGATGAATAGTTATAATATGACGCGAAATTTAGAGAAGAAACATGTTATGTACCTAAGTAAAAAATTACGTCACAAATTGACAGTTGATGAGAGTAAACGAGATATTAAAAACTACCGCACAAGTACATAAGTGAGTGCGTCTCAAGGTCAATGATGTCTAATCAAGTGTCTTACGTAAATGTGGTTTATGGTATGCGTGTAGTAGATGTTCGAATAATTATTAACCATGTATGCCGTACATTCTAAATTTAACGTAGTTAGTCTTTAGGACCCTCCAAGGCAAATAGATACACTTACTGGCTGTATAAATATGCAACATATTGAACGCCATATATAGTCCGTAAGTTGCACTCTAGGATCCCGAAAAACACCCCCCCTCCTTGGACAAATTTTAAATAGGTATATTCTTAATATTTAGGTTTTACACAAATCAATAGCACCATCTTCCCTTTGAACCCTATTTTAAATATATACTAGCTGTTCGTACCCGGCGTTGCACGGGTTAAAGGTTAAGTTGAAAATAAATTTGTGGGAGGAAACAAAGGTTTGATTCGAACGGTATAGATTTGCATCGAAAATATATCAGGGGGAGGAGAAAGGGTATAAGGGGAGGGAGAAAATGTCACCACTGTTACCCGCCGGTCCTAAAGAATAAGTTTACAAATTTTGAGTCCGATCGGTCGAACGATTTGCATCAAAAATATATCAAGAGGAGGGAAAGGGGTAAAAGAGGAGGGAGAAAATGTAGCCTATGTTACCCGCCGGTTCCTAAAGCATAAGTATGCAAAGTTTGAATCGAGTCGGATAAACGGTATAGATTTGTGTAGAGAACAGACAGACATTGAGTTTTATAGGTATAGATCCTGGAGTATATACAATCTATATACTCTAAGGTACCTATAGATGTAAAGAGGTAAAGTTTGTAAGATTTAAGTTTGGATGTAGGATGTGGGTAATCTTCGAAACTGCTAATACGATTTCAAAAATTCTTTCACCATTATTTAGAAAGGACTTTCAGGGCAGGCTATATATTATCCCGTTAAAATAAAAAAACTTTTCTTGGTGACCTATTTTACAACTTAAGTCGACGAAAAAATGGGCGAGCGATGCATTTTTTACAAACGCTGCCTTAACGGTAAGAGATATTTAAATACTTTCTGCAGAGAAGTTATATAATTCAAAAAGTTCAATGAAAAATCCGCGACGACGTATATCTATATGTTAAGATTAATACAAAAATTGATAAAATATGATATAAATGAGTCTGAAGCACAGGCGACACCGAGTGCATAGCGTTAGTATTCTGTGAAATCACTCAACTTCGCCACCGGAGCTAGATGAACGCCTCTGATCGAATACTCTAAACAAAGTCATATTCCAACTTGGGTCTTAGGTATATGGTGTATATATAGTGGGCAGGTGAAAGGCCGGAGGACAGAAGAAAAGGTATAAAGACTGTCTCCGATAATTGCTGAGCCTGTGTGGAGCACCTGAGAACTGGGAGCAGCTGGCACAAGATCGTGTGAGCTGGAGGAGAGTTTGCTCTCGGGCTGATGGTGTTGCGGCGGGACCGACCGACGCAACCTGACCCCTTCCTGTATGAAATATGCGGGAGAGGGGGCACCTCTCGAATAGGGATATTTTCCCATCGCAAAGCTCATGAGAGGCGCAGCAACAACTAAGGCAGAATGGCGAGGGGATCCTCGAACAACATTCTGTGAAATAACATAACCGTTTTCATTTGATTTACGACTTGTCGTAAAAAAATGTCGAATATGCGCCTATGTCAACTGTGCACGGGCCTAATAGAGCAGGAACTAGCTGCCGCCAGACTTACGTTATAGTATCAAATACCAAATAAATATTTTCTTTAGAAGTTCACTATAGTAGGTTTTTTTTTGGATATTATGACATTTGAGTTCGGAGGATTTTGGCAGATGACATGTAATACAGGTACACAAATATGTGTACTTGTAAAACGTTAAAACATAAGGCGTCAGGTAGTATTGTTAAAAAGTGGCCCGAATAATATATATAAAATTCAGATTTGTTATTGTAGCGTTAATGACGTGATTAATTATGGAGCTGCAAAGCGTCTGGCGGAAGAAATGCCCTGAGAAAAGCTTCTGGCAATGATTTATGGGTGTATAGTACCTACCTACTGTCCCGTTAAACATATGAAAAAATGAGATTTGACAGACACATGAAATACATCAATACCCGAAGCGATTTTGTTCAGCATAGCTGTAGCTCTTCCAACAGGCATAACCATCGGCAGGTTGGTCCTGTGTGTTGTAATGTGACACAAACTACGCTGACGATGTCTAAGGTAATTATCAGGAACAAACAAACCAATCACCGATCATACCGCGCAACAATCGATAAAAATGTGTAATCAAATACACATTCCTTCTAGTCTCTAGACTATTGTAGCCAAGCATACCCTGAAGAAACTCGGTTGGATAGAGCCAAGGATAATGTCCGTACTCTCTCATGTAGAGATATCTCAGAAACTTCTTTTGGACTTTCTCCACCATAAGACCTACTTGCTCTCACGTGGCCCCCAGATCACCGAGCCACTCTCGAGTCTACTTCGCACCAAGGAGTTGTAAAGAGTTCTCAATACGCGTTTTCAGTATTCTCGAAAACGCAGAACAAATCCTAACATTCTCAAAGCATTACCACTGATCGTCTCTATATGATCGTGAAATGTTAGGTTGCTTACAAATCTAACACCTAGATCTTTAACATTCGATGTTCTTGTCAGATTTTGGTCGTTCATTTTGTAACGATAAAATAGAGTTTTTTGGGCCCTAGTGAAGGATTATCTGCCATAATCTCTCAAACTCAAATGCCATAATATCCAAACCTTCTGACCTATACTCTAATCTATATCTAAACATAATAAGAAAAAATGAGGTTTGTTACTTTTACGTTTTACTTATTCATTTTTTGTGCCTGTATTACCTAGGGTTGCCACCCGCACTTTATTATAAAACCATGTATTCACTAGGGGACAAATTGTCCCTCAACAGCACGCGCGGCATAGAGTCTACGTGACGTTGCAACGTCGTGCACTGTTCCGCGACGTCGCGCACAACATAGCGCGGCATTTCTACGTGCCGTGGCAACGTTGCCATGCGCACGGTACCCGAGCGAGCTCACGGTAACATTACGCGGAGCGTCAGTACCACGTGGTATGTTTACAAGTGAATACGCATGCGCTGTATCTGTCGAGATGACAATATGGGGAAACGAAATTGTTCTTGAACTCGTCGAGCTGTATCGATCGAAGATCGCATAGAATATCCGTCCTTCTTTCTCTTTGCAGTAAATAATTTCGCATCCACCACCTTTTTCTCCTCTTACGTTTCGATAAACTCGTTAACATAGATGGATACGCAGCTGTCATCATAACCTAATAGGGCGACATTTCCGCGACGTGTGGAAAACAATAATTATTTGCAAAAGGACCTTGTTTTTCATAATTTTCAATTTACTACAGTAAAACCTCGTTAACTTGAAATTGCGAACCCAACAAAAACATTTCGAATAGCGCGGAACCCCGTTTTCGCTAAATAACTGTGTAAATGTATACCACAGCTGTCATCATAACCTCATCGGGTGACATTTCCGAGACAAGATATGCGAGTCCCGGTGTGTACACGTCAAATGACCGCGTCATTGTCCCCGAAACATGAACGTAGATGTTCATGCGACATGCCGCGCGGAATGCTGCACTATTTGTCCCCTAGTGAATACATGGCTTAAAGTATTGTACGTTATTTCGGGTAATTATACTCTATACTTTATGAGAACAATAAAGTACGCGAAAATACTTTATTTCGCACGATTTGATTTCCCTGGGATTCATTTTACTTATAACATACAAAAAAAGTTGATCGTATAAATTTTTGCGTAAAACGGAACGAGAGAGTTACCGGGGTCGATGACGTTATCGATTGTTGCCGAATAGGTTGGCGAATAGATAATTGACGACATACCCTGTGGCGGTCGCCACATGAACGCTCGTTTTTTAATGCAACCTAACCTCAAATGTCAACATAGTCAATGTCATTGTTAAAAGTTCTTGTTTGTTTTGTGTAAGGCGGATTGAGTGCAGTTAATTGTTGAGTGCGATTAATTGGTTTTATAGAGTTTTTTCTGTGATGAATAGCAAATGGCGAGACGAAAGAAACAAAACGTCTCTGAATCTGATAAAAATGAATCACTTATTTACATTAATTTAATAATATAGACTGCAAACATGCGGTGCAGTTGTTTATTAGTGATAATCATTTGTTAAAAGTTGCTTAAAGTAATGAAAAAATGTTTTTAAGCAAAATTAAAAGGTAAAATAAATCGTACTTTATTTTGACATAATGTACTTTTTTTCTACCTTTAATAACCAATGTTCTTTATTTGCACAAAAAAAGGTGGCAACCCTAGTATTACCTGTTATTTGCCAAAATCTCTCGAACTCAAATGCCGTAATATCCAAACCTTCTAACCAACTATAGTGTGCATGTACAGAAAATATTTCTGTAGGTCACTGGCTCACAGTCTACAAGTTTTGCTTCATAGTACCATTTCTCCTGCTAAGGGCCTGTTGCTTCAAGTTGGATCAAAGTAAAAGTTCGCTTAAAGCATAGATTTTTGCGTTCTTCGCCAATCAAACTATTCGTTTCTGTAAAAATCAATGCTTTAAATGAACTTTTACTTTAATCCAACTTGAAACAACCGAGCCTAAGCAATTTCATAATCCATAGCCTTAGAAATATTTTTTAAAATGCAGATTATAAATATTTGGATTCTTTTGTAGTTTTAATAGGTAACTCAGGCACCATCAAAAAATAATATTTGACTCACATTTTAATTGATTCAACGGATTATTGATTATAAGAAGATTCGTCTGTATCAAGGCTTGGGAGTCGGGAGAGATAAGTATTACACGAGATTCTTCTCGATTAAAATGCATGCATTGCTTTGAAAATGTTGAAATAATTAGAAACAAGTCACAGCGGTGTGAAATGTATTTAAAATGTGGGCCAATATGCTTGGTAGTAAAGTATGCTTGTGTGTAATTGAAAAAATCGAGAGTAGGTATCATAATAAGTAGGTACTCTCATTTTTGGATGGTAAACGTCACATGTGTACCTAAATTTATAATGTAGACACCTACTATGAAATAGAGAAGGAATGCAATTTGACATTTAAATTTTCAAACATTTTTGTTTGAAAATTTTGATTGAATTTGTTTGTTAAAAATTTTATTTGAAATAAAGAAGTTTTTCTTAAGTTACTGAATCCACAAACAATGTTTTACTTTAAACAATATTTTTATATTTCTGAGAACACAAATGCTGGATTTTGTCCACGGAGAGTATTCTAGTTTATATGTTAATACTTAATTAATTATGTTAATATTAATTCAGATGAATATAGCAGTGGCGTGCAGCGCATACAAGCAAAAAAGCTGTGCATTAGTAAAGATTCTGGGAAACAAATATTAATTAAATAATCTTTATCTTAAGAAAAACTTGATTTTAAATTCTAGCCGTAATTCGTCCTACGGCTAGAAGTTTTATTTCTGACGTTTCTGTTTAACGTGAGGTATCTGTTTTTTTCCGATTTAAAATTCTAGCCGTAATTCGTCCTACGGCTAGAAGTTTTATTTCCGACTTTTCTGTATCTAACTTCATGTCAATTCTTCATTTATCTCGCCCAACAAATTTGTTCCATAGATGTAGTCAAAGTCGAGAAAAAAACCGTGTATTTTTAATGGTGCGAGTTTTGTGTAATAGACAAGTAAATTTAGCGTGCTTTTTCGAAACATCCTATGCCAGGTGAGAACTACGCGCACGTCATTGCAGAAATTTGTTTTTTTTACAAATTCCACCCAAAACTTTTGGTGTAAATTTGTCTTTTCTATGGTGAATGTAAATACCATCTGTCATATCATAACATATCATGATGATATCATAAAATGTTTGATTTATTTTTGTGAAAAGAAACGTATATCTGAAATTAGTATTGTTCCCGATTTAATTATATATAAATCGTCTTCGAAATATATTGAAATTTTTTGCCGTATTACCTGTACCTATATAAAATATTTATTTATTTAGGAAATGTTGTTTAGAATACTTCTTTTATAGTGCAGGTATTTTTGTGGATTGAAGCTACTTAAAATAGTTCATTATATACAGTTATTTTTTTATTTTTTTTAAATGTATATACCCTTATAGGTATATGCGTATATATATATATTTAATATAGGTATATAGTCGGTCAAAGCATAACCTTAGTTTATACCCACTGCACGCCACTGGAATATTGTATATATATAAACATTAAAAATAACATTGCTTATTATTGCTTAATATTCCACTTTAAAATATACAGGTACCATTTCATTACCAGCTGCAAAATCTATGTATACTTTATCGTGGGAAGGACCACCGTTGTCTCTAGCATAGTCCATTCGAGTATATGAAAGAAACTGATTTAGAACGTAAATGCAAATTTTTCAAAATATTCATAAATTTGATAATGTGTGGATATCCTTATGGTAGAATTGGTGAACGTTGCGTTGTGTAAAGTGATACAGATTATAAACCTTGGGCCACCCTACCAAGACTTCCAAACACGTTTCCCATATAAATAGCTTCGACTCTGTAGGACTTCTATAATTTACAGTTTTTACTCTAAGGATCTCCGTGCCGCGTCATGTAAAGGGCTACCCGGCAAGGAGAGGCCTGCAAAAGTCCATTCGCTGTCCCTCTTCCACAGTAAGAAACTCTTTATTAAATGAAAAGTAAACAAAATAATACATACCTACAACTGAATATAATACCTGCATCAGGAAAAATATGAATGTGTTTTTGGGGAAAAATTCAGGGCACTCAACTGAACAAGGATACTTTTTATTTAAAAAATCGGAGTGAGGCCAGATACTGCTGTTATCCCAGATTCCCTTTTCGGGTGGAGTTTCCCAATTTTTATTAACCCGGCTTTGAAAAGGGTCGAGCCGTACGTTCCCGCGAGGAAATGCACTCGAACAGCAGCTTATCCTATGATCCCTGGGCACATTACTAAGCTAATATTAAAACAGTTTTAGGGAAGTTGAAGGGCGTCATGCCTTTAAGCCACGTATTCACTAGGGGACAAATTATCCCTCAACATCATGCGCGGCATACAGCCTACGTAACGCTGCAACGTCGCGCGCAACATAACGCGGCATTTCTGCGTGCTGCGGAAACGTTGCCATGCGCACGGTTCCCGAGCGAGCGCACGGGGACGTCGTACCGCGCATCAATGCCACGTGATATGTTGACAAGCTAAGACGCATGCGCTACAGTTACCTACATATGCTATATGATATAATATAAAATGTGTTTTGCTTGGCTATGGAAGACCCGATCATTTGTAATAAATTTTCAAAATCAGTTGTTGTCATTCGAATGAAATCGACAAATGATCCGTCAGACATTCGAAGATCGCATAGAATATCCATCCTTCTTTTCCTTTTCAGTAAATACTTTCGCACCCACCACCTTTTTCTGCTCTTACTTTTCGATAAACTCGTTAGAATAAATAGGTACGCAGCACTAATCATCGTAACCCTTTTGGGCGACATTTCCGCGACAAGTGACATGTGAGTCCCGGTGTGTACACGTCAAATGACCGCGTCATTGTCCCCGAAACGTGAGCGTAGATGTTGATGCGACACGCCGCGCGTAATGTTGCACGAATTGACCCCTAGTGAGTACATGACTTTATAATTGTTACTGATAACGTGGTTAACAACCCTTATTTCATGCCAGTATTTTAAAGCACTTGACAATGATAACAGGAATTATATTTTTTAATATGTAGACTAGCTGTAACCCGTCAAAAATGACGGAACTTCTCTATGCCGGTTCCTAAAATTCTTTAGGCATGTATTTACTATTTACTTATTTATAGCCGACATCCATTTTTTTTATACTTCCCCTGCCGGCAGTTAAATGTACTATTCTAAACCCTGGATTATGCGGAACATGAAATGGTTCGCGTCTTTGCTAAGTCCTATATATATATACTGTATTTTTGACGGGTAATGCAGGCTTGGCGACAGCAACATCGCTATCGTTGCTGCCTTCGGGTTTGCTGGGTTCAAGCCCCATCCCCGGCCGATTAATTTGATTTTTAAGTCGTGAATTCGAACAAAATTACGACGTTACACGAAGTTATGGGGACAGACAGACAGACGGATGGACGGACGGACGAACGGACAACGAAATTATTATGTTTGAATATCGACAGATATTTAATGACCCTTATAGATAGTCCTAGTTTGACTTTAAATTACAAAGTTAAAAATATTTTGTAACAGTTCATAGAATTATGTGTTACAAAATATAGCTACACGACCTATGACAATATATAGAAAACACGTTTGATTTGTTAAAAAAAATTACTGCATACTTGTAAATTTTGAAACAATTATGAAAAAGTCAATTAGTCGCGCTATATTACAAAAAGTCTGTTGTAAAAAATATCTAGGGGCTTTAAGTATGCCAGAATAAATACTTTAACTGCACTATAAGTGTGTCTTAAATATACGCGAAGGGGGACGTGCTTCATCATCTATGGTCCGCACACATGTTCCCAACCCCCGCACACTGGGCTAACATTTTATTACATGCACCAAATGTTACACATTCTTCCAGACTCACACCACTCCCAACCCCCGCACACTGGGCTAACATTTTATTACAAGCACCAAATGTTACACATTTTTCCAGACTCACACCACTCCCAACCCCCGCACACTGGGCTAACATTTTATTACATGCACCAAATGTTACACATTCTTCCAGACTCACACCACTCCCAACCCCCGCACACTGGGCTAACATTTTATTACATGCACCAAATGTTACACATTCTTCCAGACTCACACCACTCCCAACCCCCGCACACTGGGCTAACATTTTATTACAAGCACCAAATGTTACACATTCTTCCAGACTCACACCACTCCCAACCCCCGCACACTGGGCTAACATTTTATTACATGCACCAAATGTTACACATTCTTCCAGACTCACACCACTCCCAACCCCCGCACACTGGGCTAACATTTTATTACAAGCACCAAATGTTACACATTTTTCCAGACTCACACCACTCCCAACCCCCGCACACTGGGCTAACATTTTATTACATGCACCAAATGTTACACATTCTTCCAGACTCACACCACTCCCAACCCCCGCACACTGGGCTAACATTTTATTACAAGCACCAAATGTTACACATTCTTCCAGACTCACACCACTCCCAACCCCCGCACACTGGGCTAACATTTTATTACAAGCACCAAATGTTACACATTCATTCAGACTCACACCACTCCCAACCCCCGCACACTGGGCTAACATTTTATTACAAGCACCAAATGTTACACATTCTTCCAGACTCACACCACTCCCCCCAACCCCCGCACACTGGGCTAACATTTTATTACATGCACCAAATGTTACACATTCTTCCAGACTCATTTCTCAAGGGCAGGACAAAAAAATAATTTCCAATTGATTAAATTCATTAATTTCAAACCTGTCAAACTTAAAACGCCAAAATTGGCGGCATTGGCACAATGTTATACAATAGCTGTCTAGAGATACAGAAATTGCAATATTGCTTACTTCGAAATATGGCCGATTGTTTGAGAGCTGACTCACATGCTTGATGAAATGTTGATTTAGATGAGGCGTACAAATATTGGGTAGACGGAATGGATAGGCGGGAAAAAAAAGAATTTTTGATATTAATACCCAGATAATCATTTATCTAAGTGCATAGTATATTTACGTTTCATCTTTTTAATACGGTAACTGAACTCATCAATCTTATAATACTTTAAATGACTTACAAACGTTTAAGCCGTGTATTCACTAGGGGACAAATTGTCCCTCAACAGCATGCGCGGCATAGAGTCTACGTGACGTCGCAACGTCGTGCACTGTTCCGCGACCTCGCGCACAACATAGCGCGGCATTTCTACGTGCCGTGGCAACGTTGCCATGCGCACGGTACCCGAGCCGAGCGTACTCACTGCAACATTCCGCGGAGCGTCAGTACCACGTGGTATGTTTACAAGTGAATACGCATGCGCTGTATCTGTCAAGATGACAATGCGGGGAAACGAAATCGTTCTCGAACTCATCGAGCTGTATCGATCGAAGATCGCATAGAATGTCCGTCCTTCTTTCTCTTTGCAGTTAATAATTTCGCATTCTCCTCTTTTTTTCTCTCCTCTTACTTTTCGATAAACTCATTAACATAAACAGATACGCGGCTATCATCATAACCTCATAGGGCGATATATTTCCGTGACGTCTGGAAAACAATAATTATTTGCAAAAAGGACCTTGTTTTTAATAATATTCAATTTACTACAGTAAAACCTCGTTAATTTGAAATTGCGACCCAAAAAAACATTTCGAATTGCGCGGAACCCCGTTTTCGCCAAATGTGATACCGCAGCTGTCATCCATAACCTCATCGGATGACATTTCCGCGACAAGATATGCGAGTCCCGGTGTGTACACGTCAATTGACCGCGTCATTATCCCCGAAACATGAGCGTAGATGTTGATGCGACATGTCGAGCGGAATGTTTCGCGATTTGTCCCCTAGTGAATACATGGCTTTAATGATAGATCTTACCTAATAATGATGTATTTATTTTATACAAACGCGAATCATCGTTTGATTGTCAGCCAAACAAAAATAAACTGAAGTGTTGTGTTACAAAAAACAGTGCTGAGACTGAAAGATAAAAAATAATAATATGAATTGGTATTTGGTATACATATGTATTTTAATGTTTGACCTTTTGGATCTAATAGGATGAAGCACCAAAATCCGGCAAGAATATTGTGCAATTAACGTAAAGAAATTATTCATGATTATTCATGATTCAAATTATTCATTTCTTCTCGCTTTCCTGCAATCTGTGGTAGTGATTTCGTGAAAATGGACGGAAATGCGTAACAATTAATAAGACACACACTTCCAAAAGTCAACGCCTCTGATTTTGTATCTATTTATTTATTTATTTATTTATTCATTCATTTACGCCTAAATAGGCTTTTACATATGTAGATATATAACAGTTATTTGCAGAAATAATATAAACAGAGAGAAAAACAAAAAAAGAAAGTGTATATAATTTACATTATGGCGGAATGAAGCGCTCTCAGTATCGCGCCCCTATACTGTGACAGGCCAGAACCAAACACGTCCGCTATGTTTGTATAATTGTTACCTAACCTGTGTATTCTAGGTACTAGCGAGTTGTAGTGAGCATTTGTTCTAGTATTGTCACAGTAAAAAGGCGTCGGCACTCGAGTAGTTCGACTGGGTACATGGAACATTATTAAGGACAAAATTTCAGGGCTGTGGTAATGCGAGTTTACAATTTTATATAATAAAATCAGATCGGATAAAACTCTCCTGTCCGATAGTGGCAATAAACCGGTAAAATATAATAAGTTTGTATAGTTAAGATTTTCTATTGGGATATGGAGACGGAAATTTATGTAGCGTAAAAATTTATGTTGAATTCTTTCTATTGTATGAACATGAGCATTGTAATAGGACACTAAGCTACGCGACTGGTGTCAAGCGTGTGGGTATTGTAACTTTGATATATTTTGGCTTATATCTTCGAAACTATCCAATAAATACTTTTTTACATTAATATAAACAATAATTACCCTTAATGATTTACATTCTCAAATTTAATGTGATTGTTTTTAAATATTTATTCAAAGTTTTCATACAATATGTATGGCAGCACACTACCGCCATCTATGTAAATAAATAAAAACATATAATTGACCAAACACATTTCTAAACAAAATGCGTATGTAGATATACGGTACCTACCTAGTATTTCTTTTTTTTTTACAGGCCATCAACAGGCTAAGAGGCTCAATAATAGAAGCTGCAAAAATTCGATAATAAATAAATGCGCATACATTTTGTTTACCTGTATTTACTAATTAATAAACATATAAGTATTAGCTTTTTAAAATTTTTATGATAATTTCTGTTGCTGCTCAATTGATATTTTTAATTGTGAGATATCAAATGTTACACATCATACGCGACTACTGTAAGGCTCGCTCGTTTTTTTTCCTAATTAGATCTGTAAGCACTTTCTTATGCAGTATAATAATTTATGAGTGCCTAAAAAGATGCACATTTGCGCACATATTTTGTTATTGCCTTTAGGAATCACACTGAGCAGGCCCACCTTCCATTCTGAGGGAAACTCCCTTTGCTGAAGGCATACATTTAGCATATAAATCATTTCTACCTTTGCTACTGCCAGACAACTCTCACCATTGATCCTGTTATCCTGTCAATACCGGGCGCCTTCGAAAGGCCTATATTTCTAATTATTAAATCCACCTCAGGTGGTCTCGTCACCGGGGGTGGATCTCGATTAGTTCGGAGCATGGTACTAGTGGGGACACAGGCCAGCCGTCGAACAAGTCGATGATGATCCGTGTCTGCAGAAGTCACCTCCAAGGGGATCAAGCGCTGGAAGAGACCATCGGGAGTTGTCCGCAAGTCCGACGTACACTCTCCCCGTAGTGTTATTCCGGAGAAAATGCGCGCCGAGCCACGACCAGGTCCCCTGATAAATCTAGTTACCTTACATGTGCTGTCTGTTTAACGCAAAAGGGAGTTTTCTTTTCCTATACCCTCAAATGTCCCGACCTGTTTGCTCCTTACATTCTGATTTTTTTTTTCGATTCCTTAGAGTCTACGATACTCTGAGTACTTTACATGCGGCTAGACCGCCTAGTTCTACTTCTACAAGTGCGTCAGTTCTATAACTTTGACACTTTTGCTAACTACTTATTGTAATAAACATCGTATGTTTTATTCTCCTTACATTCTGTGTTTTCCTTTGTGCCTTTATACTGTTACTAGCTGCTTGGCCCGGCTTCGCTCGGGACCATAATTCGGTAAGCGTAGAATTGTGTTGACGTCTCTTTTTTGCTGGTTTCGGCACCTGTGATTGGATTGCCTTGCTGGACCGTCTTCGCTTTGCCAAAATATCAACAGATATTTTAGCGCATAATCATAACAGTCTAGAGAGAACTTTCCAAAACTTTCTAGAGCATTCCGAAATCTTGTAGAACTTCCTGGAATTTTCTAGAACTTTCCCTTTCCAGAACTTTCTAAAGCATTATAATTCTTTCTGGAACCTCTAGACCCACCGGCGCACTCTCCCACTCAGATTGGAACTTTATAGATCTTTCTGATAGCTTGTAGAACTTTCTCCTTACAGAACTTTTTACAGCATTCTCGAACGCTCTAGAACTTTCCGGAATCTTTAAAACTCGCTGACACATTCTGCAACTCAGTTTAGAACCCTACAGAACTTTCTGAAACTTTCTCCATCCAGAACTTTTCTGGAACCTTCTCTTAATCTTCTGGAAACTTCTAGACTCACCGATGAACTCAGGCACTCGGTTTGGAACCTTATAAAACCTTTTTAAACTTTCTCCTTCCAGAACCTTCTAAAGCTTTCGAGAACCTTAATGAACGTTCTGGAACCTTTTCCTACATACTCACCGACATACTCCGCCACTCAGTTTAGAACCTTATAGATTTTTTGGGAATATTCTAGAATGTTCTCTTTTCAGAACTTTCTACAGCTTTATCGAACATTCTGAAATGTTCTAGACTCACCGACACACTCCACCAGTCAGTTTGGAACCTTATAGAACCTTCTCGAACGTTTTTTTTCCAGAACCTTCTAAAACATTCGAGAAACATCATGAACTTTCTATTCTAGACTCACTGACACACCTTGCCACTCAGATTGTGACCTTATAGAACTTTCGGGAATCTTCTAGAACCTTTTCCTTCCAGAATTTTCTAAAGCATTATTGAACATTATTGAATCATCTAGACTCACCGGCACACTCCGCTATTCAGTTTGGAACCTTATAGAATGTTCTTAAACTTTCTGCTTCCAGAAACTTGTAAAGCATTCTAAAACCTTCATGAACGTTCTGGAACCTTCTGGACACAACTACACACTCCGCTACTCACTTAGGAACCTTATAGAACTTTTAATAATCTTCTAGAACGTTCTTCTTCCAGAACTTTCTAAAGCTTTATAGAACATTTTGGAACTTTCTAGACTCACAGACACATCCGCCATACAGTTTGGAATGTTATAAAACTTTCGTGAATCTTCTAGAACGTTCTCCATCCAGAACATTCTTGAACTTTATCGATCAGTCTGGAACCTTATAGAATCACAGACACACTCCGCCACCAGAATTTTATAAACCTTTATCAAACGTTCTGGAACCTTCTCGACTCACCTCTTAGTTTGGAGCCTTATAGAATTTTCGGGAATCTTCTAGAACACTCCCCTTTCAGAACTTTCTAGAGCTTTACTGGATATTCTGAAACATTCTTGACTCACCGGCACACTTCGCCACTTAGTTTGGAACCTTATAGAACTTTTGGGAATTTTCTAGAACGTTCTCCTTCCAGAACTTTCTAGAGCGGATTTTTCTGGAACCTTCTAGACTTACCGACACAGTCGGTGGGCCCATTCTAGAGCAATTTGAAGTATTTGCGGCCATCCCATAACAAAACAATGTGCTAGAATGCACATTTTCGTCACCCACTCCCACCCACGCTCAGCCACCCCCACCAAACTCGCACATTTTCAATGGGACACCAAGGGCTATCCACCACCATAACCACCAGGGGGTGGTAGTATCTGGTTGTGAAGAAAACTTGGCGGATAGGGAAACACGGGTTTCTTTTTATTTATATATATTGATATATTGTTTACACACTTAGCGTTTTGTATATGCTTATTGATTGTGTTAATGTATTGAAATATTACTTTTTGTATTGAAATATTTTGGTGGTTTATGTATATTTTTAAAATAATAAAGAAGTGAACTAACGGGACAGTGAGGGCAAAATTTTGGATGGTAGCCGTGCGGCCCAATTCTGATTTGCAGTGCTCGGTTGCACGGTTGCCTTTAGCATTAAAAATGCCAACCTGGCGGCGAATGAGTAGGACCGATATAGGAGCTTTTGCTTATAAAACGGTCCTAGGTAAGCGGTGGGTCTGCCCTCATAGCGCACATATTTTGGTTACCATAGTATAGTACGTATTCGGAAATTGATATTTCAAAAAGTGAATGAATGTGTAAACATTATGTGTTGAAAATATTTTAGATGTAGGTATACAATTTTAATAAACGTATTATCGATTATCCAATTGTGAGTGTCCGATACTGGAAGTTTTCCCTATTTCTTTGTTACAAAATCCTTGCAGTTGGGTATCTACGTAGGTACTACGTACGTAACCATTTTACATTATATTATGTCTCACTAAACGTTATATTAATCACATCTCGGAGGAATTAACTCCATTAGGTTACCGCGCTGGTTGGACGAAGGAAGGTCGCTTGGACACTCAGTCGGAAATAATTCATTCAAAATGAGTCAATTCGCTATTCGGTTGTTTGTGTGGTCTACGCTGTTGGTTTTTTTAATTGGTAAATAGACTATTTAATGACAATATTCATGTATATATTAACAATATCAGTATGTTATTCAATAAAATGCTTACCAAGCTTTTATAACTTTATGATTAACATTCTAAATATAGGTAAGTCAAATAAATATTCAACTCTTTACACTACAATACCTTTAAATAATTAATAACTTTTTTATTATCAGGCGTAAAAAAAAGTGAATTTTATTTATATTGGATAAAAAAGGTTTTTCTTTCTATTCATACTTACATTAAAATTTAACTGGATTCTTGTTTTTTTTAAATATTTATATTAATTTAATTTTACGGTCTACGGAGGAGGTATGTGTTTGTGTGTTACTTAGGGCCGGTTGCATCAACTTGGTTTATAGTAATATTTCGTTTAAACCATGGATTTTTACGTTTTCCACCAATCAAACAACCCGTTTTCGTAAAAATCTATGGTTTTTACCAAAGATTACTATAATCCAAATTGATAAAACCGACTCTTATCTTATTATTTGTAAACCATATCCAGAAATTATTACATATTAAACAGAATTTTTAAGGATTTGTGTCGCTAAATTGTTTTATAAATTTTTATTGCAAATGGCGCTTTATTGTTGTCGGTGAATGCAAAATAAATTACGTTAAGTTGCAATAAAAAACAATGCTTTTTAATAGACGATTATTTATTATATTATTAAAGTTACTTATTATACTTTTAATTAATCATTTTTAAATCTCACGGTATTTTTATAAAAAAAATAATATAAAAATCTTCAATTCTACAGCTAAATTAAAAATGGAAGCACATGTCTGTAGATAAATGCAAATTCTATGGTCTATTTTTCATATTATTTTTGTCTATTCAGTTCGATACGGTTTAATTTTTTCACGGAACACAATTAATGTAATTTTGGCCACAAGCGTGAAGGAATGACACCCTTAGATTTTCTCTTAGACAAATTCGTCGATTGTTGCGGCTCCCAACAGGACCTTCCTCCAGTATCTGGTTAATCTGGTCATGCCATGTCTTCCGCGGTCGTCCTCTCTTTCTGGTGCCGTCAACACTGGCGTCATATATATTTTTTTTACCATTCTTTCCTCATTTATTCGCTCAACATGCCCAAACCATCTAAGCGACGCTTTTGTAATAGGAAATTTAAAAAATAGGAGTTTATTTAAGAAATTAAAAAAATATATATCTACTTTTTGTTAAGAATCACATATAAAAAGCGCAATTACTTAATTAGTTTCATATTTCATTGACTAAATGTACGTATTTAAAATAAATGACGTATAGAAATTAATATTAATACTTATACAATTATTACAGCGATTTCTACAATGTTTTATAAACATGATTGACCTGCACACGTCGCGTCATACTATATCAGATGTTTTCACATCATCTTTAATCGTGGAAGTTCGTCGATATAATCAATTTAATATGTCTCTGCCAAGTGGACGTCTTCTTGTACTTAACCTAATATGGGGTATAAAAGCAAAGACAGCAATATTCCAAAAAAAAATAATGCAGTGATCAAGGATTACTAATTTATAATATACTGAATTCGAGATTTTATGGCAAACATACCATAAATTTATAGGCAACATGATTTTGGAAGAGATAGATACATAAAATCTAGAATTCAGTACATTTTAAATAAGTAATCCTCGATGACTGCATTCAAAACATTTTTTTAATTTTTGAATGTTGCCGTTATGCTTTTATACCCCACATATTGAAGTATAAAAGCAAAGCCAACAACAAAAGAATAAAAAAATGCTTTGAATACAGTTACCAAGGAATACTAATTTAAAATGTAGTGAATTCTAAGTTTTACGTATCTATCCCAAAATCATGTTTCCTATTATAGGCTATGTTTCTTATGAAATCTTGAATTCAGTACATTATATATTAGTATCTACCTTCTTAGATGACTATTAAATTTTTTTTGGATTTATCTAGTGACAAATCTGCATTCGTGCGATGTGTAAATAAATTATAAACTCACAAAACTCGAAGACAATCTTTTCGGTACATAACTAGTACCAATACACAAATAGCATCCTTTCTTTATCAATTATCAAGCTTTTCCGTCAGCTCGATTCTCTGGCGAAGACTCGAGAATTGACTTCATTGAGTGACTGGATTTCTCACGAATTGAGTCATTCCTAAAGAACCTTTTAGCCTCAGATTAATCACAGACGGAATTAGACATGATGAGCGGTATCTAAATGACATCTATATTATAAAAGGGTAATTTCACATTTTTCAGATATCTATGAAAATATATGAAATAGATTCAGAAAAATAAATTATATTTTGTAACTCAGTATAACTTATAACAGTTAAAACGTAACTCAGTACCTAATGTAGGTGTGTAATAATGTTTTCATTCATAATTTTTATAATAAAAATCTTAAAAAATACGATTCCATTAAAACGCGATATGACGTCACTTTGCACAAATTATAGATAAAGCATATATTATATTCTACGGTATTTGTCACTGTAATTTGTTTATTTTCTATAGTCACTCTTCGTCTTCGCTTTGTTTTTACTCGTGTTTGCATGGTGTTTATATAGATTTTTCGGTTTTTGTAACCTATTTTAATAAAAAAAAACTATCTAAGAACACATTTTAAATAATGGAGAACGGATTTTCACAAGGAAAATCCGATAACTTACCGAAAATTGATGCCTTAATGTTGGCTTCCTTTTTCTCTAACATCGACAGTTCTCAGGAATGAATTTCCACATTCGGGTAGGGGAGACCGAGGAAAGTTGAAACAATTTTGACGTTTTACTTTATACACAAAATACTGTAAACACCAATCGTATGAAATTAGTATCCATCGATAGTTCATTTATTGCACTTGCAGATGAGTAACACGAGGAGAGTGTATATGTGAATTCTGTGTATATGTGACTTAAACGTCACAAGTCATTTTGTTTCAACACCCCTCATACGAAGGTGGGTTGAAACAGGGGTCAAGGTGAGTTGATACAGATATTTTTTGGGTAGAAATAAGGGTTGTTAAGTAGTAACGACCATATAATTTAAAGATATTTATTGAAATAAAACTTTTAAAGATAGAACATAACATTTTTAACAATATTTTGTACTGAATTGAGCGTTGGTAGTAATAGTCAACTAAATTAAGATAAACTCTAAATCTTAAACAAATAATAATGTATTTTTTTAAATTATAACCTTGAAGTAGAGTTGTATGACATGAGATCATCATTAACAAATATAACATAAATTAAAACTCCAAGCAGAGAAACAATAATTACATTCATAATATCTATATGTCAGCATCAACCTATAGGCAAAACTTCTGGCTTCCTTAGTACTATAAGATAGTCACAGAGTACCTTCTCCCATGAAGATGAAAAAAATAGTCTTTTCTGAATATCCAATCGATGGATAAGTCGCCGTTTCATTAGATTCATAAGCCTTTTTATTTTTTATGTACCAATAAAGGGAAGTATGGTTAAGGTTGTAACTCGAAGCCACATCACGGAGACTTTTATGTCGCAATGTTACTTCTTCTGCAGCGAGCTCATATATATATCGAGACTCTCCATACCTCTATCGGTCCTCCTTTTGTACTCAGTAGGCATGCTAAAACAAAATAAACAAATAACACTCACCGTATATGCAAATGAGTCATACAAAACTTAAACGAAATGAGTTGAAACAGTCTGTTTCAATTCTCCTCAGTAAAAAAAAATCGTCCAAATTTCTGTTCAATTGTAAATTAAGAAGCAAAACACATAGAAATGCGCTGTAACCATGCTATGAATTGAATGGTTAGTTAATAAGCCTTCGCACTATCATATATCACACGCACTAAAATACAGACGCATTATCCAAATGAAGACATTTAAAAACAACGTTTAATACTTACTTTTTACGAATTTTGCGACGTGGAACCAAAAACCACGCAACCGCACACTCAGAGTCATGGACGAGTACCGAAGGGTTTGCGGGTGGGGGGAAGCAGTTGACATGCGAAGATGCCAACTCACTAAGGGTTTTAGTGCCGCGAAATCAGTGTTGTTTCAAATCACCTTTGTTTCAAAACACCTCGGTCTCCCCTACCATACAATATCTACAAAACTTTTCCCCAGACTATACAAAAAAGCCGGCTTGTTTTGTAAAAAAACGAATGAACGTTTAAATATGCGAATGTGCTGTTACGTGTTAGGGCCAGTTGTTTCAAGTTGAAAGTTGAATCAAAGTAAAAGTTCGTTTAAAGCATAGATTTTTACGTTCTCCGCCAATCAAACGATCCGTTTAAGTAAAAATCTATGCTTTAAACGAACTTTTATTTTATTCCAACTTGAAACAACCGGACCTTAAACGTCAGATTGACATAAAAATTGATGCAAGACGTCACTTGCGAAAATAAGCGTTTTGGCGGGAGTTTAAGATGGTGATTTACAAAATCGTTTTTTAATGTTAATATACATATTATAAAAGAATATTTTTCATAAACATATTTTCTAAACCAAAGTTAAGATTCTTCTGTTAAAAAAACTCCGTAACTTCTTTTTTAAAACCTTTTTTTTATTAATAAATAAATAGATATTTATTCTTTAGGAACCGACATGTAAGCGTGCGTAATGTTTGATGGGTTACAGCTAGTCCAAACAAGAATAATTTTGTTGTCTGTTTGTCTGTCCCTAACTTCCAGTAACATATAAATTTCTTTAAATTTTTCTTAATTTTTTTTAAACATAAACGAAATTCCCTCCTCCCCCTTTACTCCATCCACTCCCCACGCTACATTATGTAAGTAGTATCTAGCTTTTTGTTTAAATTTATTTTTCTTAGATTTTTTTTTTTTTTTACATTGACGAAATTCCCCCTCCTCCTTTATCACGCCCTCGACACTTGACAGATCTTTTTTTTTTTTTAAATAGAGATGCGAGCACGGAATACGTGTCACATCAATATTCTTACTATTTTCAAACTAAGCTAAACGCTTGTGCTATGAAAATAGCACAAGCGTTTAGCTTAGTTGCTAGTCTTAAGTGCTAGTCTGGAGTGAGGTTCGAACCCGCGACCTTTGGATCAAGAGGCGAGTGTCCTAACCACAAGACCAACAAGCTACTCATTCTATTTTTTAATTGTTGATACTATTTTATTGATATCATATTGCTTATTTTATTTAATAGATTTGCATTTTATTGGGCCTGTGGAGAGCTATATTACCCACTTTGTTTAATAATAGAAAAAATAAAAATCCAGTGAAACATTTTTAATAACGTAAAAAAAGCTGCACATTTGTAAGGTACTTAAGATTACCACCTTCAGTGGCCACAAAACCCAGTGTGGGTTACTATTGGATGTTTTATGAACTTAATCTGTACCTATAAAACTCAATGTCTGTCTGTCTGGTCTCTATACAAATCTACACTGATTGTCCGATGCTTTAGGACCCGGCGGGTAACGTAGGCGACATTTACCCCACCCTTTTTACCCCTTCCCCTCCCCCTGATATATTTTCAGTGCAAACCTGTACCATTCGACCGATCGGACTCAAAATTTGGAAACATAATTCTTCAGGACCCAGCAGGTAACATGGGCGACATTTCCCACCTCTCCCTGATATATTTTCAATAAAAATCTGTACCGTTCGACCGGTCGACTCAAATTTTGCATACTTATTTTTTAGGACCAGGCAGGTAACATCGGCCACATTTCCCCTCCCCCTTTACCCCACCCTCTCCCCTAGATATATTTTTTATGCAAATTTGTACCGTTTTAACGATCTGACCTAAATTTTGCATATTTAGTCTTTAGCACCCGGCGGGTAACATTTTCTGTGCAAATCTACACCGTTTGAACTATCTGACCCAAATCTTGCAAACTTATTCTTTAGGACCCAGAGAGTAACATTTCCCTCCTGGGCGTCCCATCTATCCCAGCATTGATTAAATGGAAACTATGTTTTTATTAGAGGCTTTAAAAAAACTAACGGAACCTTTGTTTTCCACCACAAACTTATTTTTAACTTAATCCTTAACCTGTGCAACGCCGGGAATGAACAGCTAGTAACCAATAACACAATGTTGAAAACATAGCTTATTATCAAACAAAGGGAAGTGGCTTACCACAGTACAACTTAATTCAACTAATTAACGCTAATATTATTTTCAAAATGGAATATAAATGTTAATTGAATATTACTTGAAATAAATTATTTAAGAACCGTTCGGATGTTAACACGATGAACATCACGTTTCACGACAAAGATAGACTGGTGACGCCAAGTAACTCCAAAACATTACGGCTGTTGAATTTTGTGGAACTGTACGGCGGAAACAAAAATCGAAATTTTTATTTGCATTTATTAATAAATTTCCCATCCCATTTATCTGTACAAATATCAATGCAATCTGACAGAAGCGAGATTGGATTTAATTGGTGGAAGATCTATTATTATTATGTGAATATGTCACGAAAATTGTGTTTTTTTTTATTTTCTCTCACTTTTACCTTGTTTCATTTTTATAAGTGAGTATTTCACTTTTTGCCATCAGGTGCATCCAAAACTTTTTAAAAATCAAAAAGATTTTAAAAGCGCCGAGAATTGCTCCTGATACCTTTCACATGCTAAACGAGTGCTCTACCATCTTGCTACCCTCCCATTTAATTTAATTGTTGGTTTAAGATACATTCATATTCGTGTCTATGAATATAATATATGTAACAATAATTTTGTAATTTTTAATTTTTTGGCTGACAAAATAAAACAGTGTTGAATCAATTAACTCTAGTGTGTTTTAATTAAAGTTTAACATTAATGTTAAATTATCATACATATATAAGTATTTGATGCCAATATTTGTGTTAGAATATACCTATTTGTATTTTTAGTATACTTTATTATAGATGCATTATAACATCAAATTTTATTTTGCTTCAAAAATAGTTATGTAGATTTGAAGTGAGCAAGTATTAAAAGAGAACTTTAAATATTTTTACATTCACAATTTATTTGTGTTTCTCAATGATGTAGTGATGATGCGAGAGGGCAGGGTTTAGTTCCCCACCAGGGAGATTTTAATTGTAGTGCATATTTAATTGAATTTGTCAATACTTTTTTGATCCAGAAACACATATTTGTGCAAAAGGTATACATGTATGTGTGTTACAATATAATAGTATTTTTAATTTAACTTATCATTTTATTATTAAAATGGGTTGACATCTACATAATTGAGAGTTAAGATATATATACATGGATGAAACTTTGCTCTCAAATCTGGAAGATTTACAGAATGTACCACTTAGTCATTCAGCTCTGCGAACAAGATACAGTACCTACACATTGAATGACGGTTCATTCTGCACTAATTCTACAGCATTCTTTAGATTCACGAGTTGAAAGAGAAAAAAACATTTTTGTGTGATTCTTTAAGACTTGTTGTTTGATCAGTATTAGTATCAGTATTATTATACCAACATATTTATTGCATTTTCCACCAATCAAACAACTTGTTTGTATAAAAATCTATGCTTTTTTCTTAACTTACAATTACTAGTGATCAAACAACTGATCTTTATAAATATATACTCATGTAACTTTACAAGTGTGAGACTACATTATTTTTATGTCTGTCTCAGGGTAATCAATACCTTCATGCAACATTTCAGCTTGTATATCTATTTACCCACCATGAATTGAACACATACAGGTACACATAAACACATTTCCAACATTATTTCACTACGTAATTATTAAAAATTGTTTTAAAATTAATTAAAATTTGTATGGATGAATTACTAAATATATGAACAATAAATGAAATTAAACTATTGTAGATGAGAGTGTCGCGCAACCCTCGCTGCTGGTGCAGAAGGCGGGAGATTGCCCTCCTCCCCTCCCCCGCCGAGTGTGCTGGGACAGCTGCCAGGTGGACCAGGACTGCCAGGGAGCCTACAAGTGTTGCGGGACAGGATGTGGGGGACGGATTTGCTCCCGGCCAGTCACAGCTAGAAAGAATCCTTACCTTGGTGAGTCAAATTCCAACCAGGAACTAAAATATCCATCTGTACAATATATATAGTAGCACTTTTGCTAGTGTATCAAAGTCTATTTTATTTTGTTTGTTTAGTTTAGCACAACACATGCATGACATGTCCCATCCATGATGGTATAACATAATGTCATCTAAATAATATCATATTTTGTTATATTATTATATTACAAAAGGTATAATATATATACAAGGAAGTTGTTTTATCTATTGCATCAATGATCATATTGTCAATTGCAATAAAATGTTCTTTTTGCTTTGTGAATGAAGAATATTATACATTCTAATGAATCGCAATAATGGAGAATTTTATTCAAACTCTGTTCACCTCATATCATCAAATGATTTGGCAATCACTTTGTGGTGCAACATTTTAATTTAAAATACAATTTTTATTGAAATTTTGTACTACATAATATTTGAGTTATTTGTTGACTTAATTTTAAAATTAATTACAGGAAATATATGTTTTTCGAATATTATTCCAGCCAATTGAATTAAAAATTTATCAAATCTAATGGATTAATTTATTTTTTCGCTATTTATCATGCGGCATAATTATTTACCATAATTATTTATAAGAATTGAGCATATATTTTGAAACGCTTCTGAAAAATGTTGCCATCCCTGATCTTTTCCAATTTGTCTATATTCCTCATTGACTCATCACTAGGAAGTGTTAATTTGTTAATTTTATTTTTAAAATATACATTATAGTCAGAGTGTAATTTGTTTACTTTAATTTGTCGTTAACTAATAACTATAGACAGTTGCTTTTCCCAAAAAAAAATTTATGGAAATTATGCGGGTATTTTAACCATTATTGAGTATATATGTATGTAGACATTGACAATGTATGCTCTCATATAACCTTAGAGTATATAGATTGTGTAGCGGTACCTGTTCAACCCTGTGCCATGTACCTATCGCCCGAACCAGAGTTTTGTTTAATCTCCGCGATATAAATAAAGGGGTCGAGCTAGGACATGGCGATACCATACGAATCGGGTTTCTGCCGTAAGATCTTCTGCACGTCATCATTTCTCCTTGTCCAATTATATACGTGTTTGATATTTTTTACCATTTCTTTTATAATTAATAATTTACTCATTTACACCCCGTAACCTGTATATCTTATCTGCTCCCGGAGCCTATCTCCGGTCGAGGAATAAACATTAAATACCAATCGCTCTTTCATTCCATCGACTTACGAATATTCCCTAGAATTGTATATATGTACTGTAAGCATATAACATTGTGAATAACATAATTATACATTTACAGTGAAAGCAGGAACCTGCCCTGAGGTACCTGAAGGTCCCTGGTTCTGCTCTAACATGTGCTCATCCGACGGAGACTGTCGAGGCAATAAGAAGTGCTGCAGAAATAAATGCGGGGCCTTGGGTTGCTATCTACCTGAGGTGTAGAACATAGAAGCGACATTTTCAGAATCATTCATCATCAAATCACACAGCTTTACTAGGAATTAATTGAATCTAATGTTCCTTTACGCAAATTTTTCACAGAAAAATGGCATAGAAAAAATGTATTTATGATTTATTTTGATACATATATTATTGATTAAACGAAAGAAAGATAAACATTCTCGACTATTTTCCAACTGTAAGAACATGCAAACAGTGATTTGGTATTCAAGCGAATGTTAAATAAAGATTTCAATAATCATTTTATATGTACATCAGATAAATTTGCAGATTAATTTAAGTTTAATTACTACTATTTATTTACAGTTATAAGACATCATTCATTATAAGAAAAATATTTATGTTAAATTAATTTCTCTAAGTTGTATTTTTTATGAGAATCGTACCATAAACCAAAATTGCTGGAATGGTAATTGAAATGTACCTACGTAGAAATGTAAGTATGAAAACACAATATAAGTAACACGTACTTGATGCAATTAACGCATTTAGAATAACCAAGAAAGTCAATCACTAATCTAAATCACTAACAGTGATTAAGTATCTGAAAATATTTATTTTATTAAAGAATTTAAGATTTTTATATTTTGATTTACTTATTTACGCCATAAAGCAATATGAAATGTTTTTTACGCGAAGGAACGTTTTAGTATATTGAATGAATAATACAATTCAATATTTATTGATCATCTTTGATATTATATTATTAAAAAAAAGGAGACCAGTTACAATTTTCAATTACCGATATCATCAAAAAACCAGTCACGCTCACACCAATGAGTAGCAATTTATCTCTTCACTACTAGTCAATAATTAAAAAAAAATTTATTAAGTTATTTGGTAATATGAAACATTATAATAAGAAGAATCTTAATTTCGACATGTACGAGGTATGAGAGAAATATAAGGTGAATAATGTGAAACAACGATGAAATAAGTTTATGACAAATTTGACTTTATCTCCTTCAAAGTGCTCTCCTTGGCTGGCGATGCACTTATCCCAATGATTGGAAGCATTTCTAGTAGGCTTCTCTCGGAAGGGCCTTCAGCTGCTCTGTCGTGGCATTCTCAACGTCGGAAATGGTAACGAAAAATTGTCCATTCAGCACGATTTTTATTTTTAGGAAGATCCAGAAGTCGCACAGTGCTAAATCCGAGGAGTAAGGCGGATTGCGGAGAGACAGAATTTTTTTTTCGGCCAATAACTCGTGGATCAGAAGCGAGATGTGGCTCGGTGCATTGTCGTGATGCAGCACTCACTCGTCTCATTTGCAAATTATCAGTTAAAATGCTTTGCACGGACCTGTACAAGATGTTCAGTTTTTCAGCAAATTCTCAAATAGCCAATCGCCTGTTTGAGCCTTCTTTTTGTGCTCATTTTTGAGACTTCTTGCGCGCATTCCTATGTTTCTGAGGTTGAAGAACGTCCCAACCTTTGCTCGTCTTGAACGGACTCATTTCCGCTTTCAAATCACTCACACCACTTGTAAACAATCTTCATGGTCATCACATTATCTCCATACACTGATTTTAACATTTTATAAGCTTCTTTGGCACTATTTTGTAACTTGAAATAAAACAAGCGTTGTTAGAAATCCATGACGCGTGACAGACACGGTAAATATGACCTAACTCTCCGGGCTCTGGAAGTTGATACGTCACAACTCGTTCTTATTTGTCACTATTATTATCAAAGGAACAGACTACCGGGATCGATACTTCACATCAATGTAGCGTCAGTAGTTACTGCTATAAAAATTCATTCATTGTATTTTTTAACACACCTCATATAATAGAAATTTTGAAATTTGTACTTGATAAGGATTATTCAGGTTAATGAATCATTGCAATAGGGTTTTCGGGACTTAAAGCGGCGTACAGGGTAAGAAACGATATTGCCATGCATAGATATTGAGCTATTTTGCAGCGCCTTCTTGTATTCCCTCAGTGTGGCAATCTCTTGCCTGATATTTGGCAGGATTAACATTTCACAGGTGCTCAAAAAAGGCAAAGGATGATGCAACTTCAAAATAATATTTCATCAAGGGGAATACATGTACAATCAAGTGCCGATCAAATTAAGAACACGAGCAAATGTTTAAATAATTTTAATCCACAATTTAAAATTGATTCAATTAAACAAATATCTTAAAAATATAATTTTCCAATATTTGAGAATTTAAATATTTTATTTAGAACAATTAATTTTCACAGAGGAATATTTAAATATCATTTGGAATATAGATCCAGGACTTTGGGCGGAATGATCATAAATAATTTTCTATAGTTTATCATTTATAACTCTAAATAAAAATAAGACAAAAAAATTAAATCATGGTAATAACACAACATGGTAATAGACGTTGTTTGGTGTTTCTGTTTCCTCATCTTCTGTTTCCCGCTGCTGCCTCAATAGAAGCTTTTTATATGATAGCTCCGATCTCTGAACAGCAGGTTTCTTGGGTATAATTTTTATAGGAACTTCAGGAAAATCTTCCGTCATCTGCCATTTGGAGTATATTTTTTTGGCCATCTCCAGTGAATCTCCTGCAAAATAAAAAATCACATCTAATGAATAGTCATGGTTGGTCACAAAGAACTGAATACATATCAGTGTACTATTCATCTGGTGAATCGATAGAAGAGGTAATTTAACTATTGTTCAATGCTAATGGTGCTGGTACATTATTTATTAAAGCCTCTGGGGCCAGGCCGCACCCTTGCGCGACTGTCCCCAGGGGCCAGGGCGCACTGGTGCGTCCAGAACGTAATTAATTATTTCTCGACGGCCGCGTTTCGAATTTGAAAAATGTGACTTTTTCCCAGTAGAGAAATCCCGTGGTGACCTGTTGTTCCATTTTCAACTCAAAAACATCACGGATTATATTTTAAATCAACAATCAAAACAGAAGTTTTTCTGCCGTCAAAATCGTATAGAATTGTTATAGATGGCGCCCCGATCGCGTGTTGTGCAATCGAAATTCAAATATTCCGTCGTCAAGGTCACGCGCAATGTGCGCGGGAAATACGATTTATTTTTTTCGATTTTCGATTTATTTGTACACGTATACACAAATATATACGATATGTTTTGCGATATTTGTGAACAAAATATACCACACTGAAGAAGATTATTATTATTAATAGTAGTGTTGTCTCTAATAAACAAATAAAAAATAATTATTATTTTTCGGAAAATGTTGCGCTGGTAACATTATCGAAATTCAAAAAAATATTTTTTTTTTACTTAAATGATAAAAAAATCTTTGCATTTCGACACTTACGATAAAATAATATGAATGTATGTGTTTTTTTTTAATATACGCATGTTTTCATGGTTTTTCGTAAAAATAAAAATTGCAAAAAAAACAGAAAATCTCTGGCATTGACCTATATTTTGAGTGAAAGTTTTAGGGTCCTCAACAAGTTATTAGTCATTATGAAGTGTTAAAATACTGGTTAATAGTTTCACTGTATTGCAGAATATGCAATGATGCCTGCAGTTTATAAACAAGTTTTAATTTAATAATAAGTACGTATTTAAGTACAAAGTATATTTTAAAGTAAATACTTACTAATACAAACACAAAACAAGTATTTTCAATACTAATCGATAATCAATTTTCAATAATATGCACATACTCATATGCATTGACATTAATCCTCCAAATTCAGATAACCAACCAAATGAGAATGGCAAGCTTTAAGTAGGATATTTTACAAAATTGAAACATTATACTCATTGGTCTAGCACAGAAATGGCGAACTGATGGCACATGTGTAACTTTGTGTTCATTTTGCGTTAAGTACAGTGTACCAATTTTAAGTGCAGTAGTACCTCTGCATATTTCTTTAATCCGTTCCAAATCCTTGAACTTATATCAAATAGGACATATACCTAACGAATTTTTCCCATAAGAAATAATGAAAAAAATCTAATTGTTATTGGCATAATAAACAGTGATGGAGAGGTTGTTATATATTACTTGACACAAAACATTGTTTTGTGGAACGATTCAGTACAGATTTATTCAAAAAATTGTGATTAATTTTGCATATTGCAAACTGCCAGTTTAGGAGGCATAATGATGATACGTGATTCAAACAAATAGAGAAATTTTAGTAAAAATTAAAGACACATTTAGTAATCCAAAACTTACGAATACTGGGGTGCCGCAGGGATCTATTCTTGGTCCAATACTGTATATTATTTATGTATCTACTATGTCTAAAATCTTTAAGTATGCAAAGTATGTGTATGCTGATGATATTGCTCTTGTGATCTCCCACAAGGATGTACGATGGGTGGAAAATTGTATGCAAGAAGACTATAATGCTTTACTTAAATGGTCTCATGATATGGGTTTAATTATTAATGCAAAAAAAACTAAAGTCATGCATGTAAGGTCACCTCATATAACTGTGACTAATCAAATAAATATTATTTCCCATAATTTTGATTGCTTGCATTCCGGAATTAATACTCGTGTAATTGTGAAAAAATTGAATTAGTTAATGAATATGTATATCTTGGTATTACCATAGATACATTTTTCAAATAGGATATTCAGGTAAATAAGGTATGTAAGAGGTTGAGAACTGTATTGGGATGTATGCACAAGATTAAATACTATGTTCCGATACAGACTATGAAAACTATATATCAATCTTTAGCGGAATCGGTAATAAGGTATGGAATAACTAGCTGGGGTCTAACTTGCAAAACTAATATTAGAAAAATTCAAAATATTCAAAATTCGGCAATAAAATTAATAAATAAAGAAAGTGCTACTAAAGATATACAGGAACTCTTCAAGAAACAAGGCTCTATGCCAATTAATGCTATCTTGTGGTACAAACTAATTACACGATATCATGAAGATGGGACATATAAGCATAGATTGATTCATAAACATAGTACCAGATTTACGGTTAAAGAAGGACTGCGAATACCGAATGTCATAAATAAATATGGACAAAGAACATTAAAATATGTCATACCAAAAATATTAAATAAAATCCCACGTAGTGTCAAAATGGATATTAATAAAAAAGGGCAAAATACAGAATTAATGAATATGTTACTAAATAAAAGAGACTTATTTTGATTTTGTTAATTTTTGTATTGTTTCTTGTATTGTTGTATTGTATTATTGATTTGTATTTGAGTTTATAAGATCTATTGTAATTAATTAATATGAATGTATTTCTGGTAACTACAATTTATTTATATTTATATATATATATATATATTGATCCACCCACAGACAAATATCAATGTGATGTTTTGTGGGTCTGAGATGTAAAAAAAATAATTTAATAAATTAAAAAAAAAAAAAAATTTGATGAAAGGATTGTCAAAAGTGCTGGTGAATATTGTTCATTTTATTTTAAACTTTAATATGAACAGTAACTGTTTTAACGGATGCCAAATAAATAAATGGAAAATTTACCCATTTCGTATGTCGGATACACCTTTGTACTGAATGTGAAAGGTTTTTCAACCGTGGCAAAGATGGCATTCTGAACTGCCGTCTTATTGAACTTGTAATTGTTCACCACTGAGTTGTACATAGCCGACAGGAACCCTTTCCACCGTGGGGCAAAAAAGTCAGAAACTATTCCTGGAAAAAAAATTAAAATTAATAAAATCTGAATTATATAAATCATAACAGAATTACAAAATCAACTAAAAACTTAATAACCTGCCCACTGCTTATTAGCATAGTCGATGATCTCACCATTTGGTCCCCACAGGGTTATCTGATTACGAGCATTGTATTCAAATTGTCTCATATCCTGAAAAGATTTCGTACATTAATAGCAACAGAAGTAATAATAGAAGAAATTGATGGACTTATGAAAATTCAATTTAACCAATTGAATTTGAGCCAATTAATTACAGGTGAGCACATTAGTAACTATTATTAATGTATAATATATATGTCTTTTTCGAACAGGTAAATTTGTATGTATATTTAACAAAATTATCATATACTTGAACATGCAAAATCAAATGGAAAAGGTTTTCACGTTATGTCTAAATCATTTGAAGAATATGCATTTTTTTACATATACAGTAGAACCTTGTTAATTCGAAATTCAAGGGACCTAAAAAAACATTTTGAATTATGCAGAAGTTACTTTTTTCACCTATAATTCTACTTTAAACCAGTATCAGTTCCTCCGTCACTATTTGATTTGGTAACCTTGAAGGCCTCGCGAAATTCGAGGAGATTTAGCATATGATTTGTAAGTCAAATAAAAGATCACTGTACAACATAATTTTTAAATTAAACAAAAATGGTTATTAATTTTTTTTAATACAATACATAATATTGTAGTAGTTTTCTTTTAATTCTGGATCAAAAACAATTTGAATTTAGTTAAATTCACAAGCATTTTGACATTTCAGCCGGAAGTGAAAATAGTACCTAAATGTGCTTATGAGACATAATTTTAAAATTAAAAAACAGTGATGTAAGAAAAATGGTAGTTTACTATTTTTTTACAATACATAAATTATTAGAGAAATATAAATATGTTTTTTTTTAATTCTAGACTTAAAACATTCAGAATTGGGGCAAAAAATACATGAGCAAGAGCTGCTCTCGGGTATTTCTGTGTATTTTAGCATCGAAACTCTGTATGGTTGTCCGTTTTCTTCGCAGCCTTTGGTCTTGGAATGAATACGTAAATATATGCGCTAGTGCAATGTTTATCCGTTATTAGGTTTGTTGATGTCTCGTTCTCATCTTGAAAGATCACGATCCAATGACACTATACTTTGACATTGACAAAATGGATATCTAGCTTTAATGAAAAAAACAGATTTATATACACAATTAAAGTATACATTTACATAATTAAATAAATAAATAATGAACAAATTATTTATTGTTACTGGTGTGTTTACAGCCTGTTAATCAATGTCATAAATAATTACTTGTTCGTCATAACCCACTGCTCGCGCTGCTTCTAGCCACTTCCCCAATAGGAAATCCTCACTTGAAGACAGGATCTCTTCAAGATCAGCGAATATATCCATAAAGATGTCAGAATATTTCCTAAAACACATTTAATATCTGAATTAAGTGTATATATGTAATGTATGTAATATGTAATGAAAAATTTATAAAGGCCAATTGATTATTATATTATTGAATGAATATCAAAATACATAAACCGTAGAACATAATATTTTCTTACTCAAATTCCACCAAATCTTTTTCTTGGAAACTCTTCAGTATAAATGGATATATTTGGTCTCCCTTGTATTGCAACACCTGTCTGGTTAAATCCACAAGATCGTGCCGGTACCCGCGTGAATTATGCAAGACTTCATGCCCGTCAATAAAATGTTTCCATGCGGCGATAAGGTCTGCGCCAGAATACCAAGTCTAAAAATTTTAAAAAATAAGCAATTTTTTTCTTGAGTCGCCTGTCAAATATCACTTGTGAATATAGTTTACCCATGTATTTATGTCGAGGTTGGGACGACGACTGATGATATACTTTCCACGAATTTTGTTTAGTCCCGTATAGTTGTACACGCTTTTCTGAAAAACAAAAATATAATTTCAATTCTTTTTTAAATTCATCTTTATTTGCCTGTAAGCAAAATACATAATGGATTATTATGGTCCCATTAAGCTAATACTATATGTATATTTTAACATAAAATATGTTTAAGGCTGATTGTTGAATCGTGATAATAATGGTCTGAGATTTAGGAAGAAATTGGGTGATTTTTAATAAGGAGGTGATAAATTATTGTTATTTTTTTATTGACACTTATTAAGGTGTAAATCAAACTATTATTTTGTTAGAAAATAAAAAAAATAAAAAATGGCTGCGTCATATCCATTTCCGTAGAACTCCTCCGCTGCGACTGACATGCAACATTCCCGGTGCAACCTGTTCAAGCGCATGATTCATTTGAAGTCGAATTCGGTTTCTAAATTTAGGGACACATTATGTAGATGTCTCATACAGAATTTTAGAATCATATGATGTTGTGAAAACACGATTCACGATATCACGAAGATTATTGTGCGCATATGGAGTGAAATGACATGCATGAAGTGTGAAAAATAGTCCAAATCAATAAAATTTACGAGTATACTTTTTTAAAAATTGAAAAAAGGCCAAAGTGCCAGCAATTGAGGCCGACGCCACGTTATCTTACGCCGCGTCAAATCAGCAACCAAATTTAGCAGTCACATTCAGTTTGGTTCAGGCGGATTCAGTCTGCAAGAAATGTATGTGCGTACGCAGTACACACGTGAATGTGGCGCATTGCATTCAAGAACACGGCACGCGACGTCGCCAATTTTACGTTGACATAAGTTCTGCGATGATTTCCCAATGATCCGCTCAGTGTTTTCATACAATATGCGATAAGCGCATATTGTACGAAAATAAATGTAGCGGCGTTCCACGGCATCAAAGATTCGACGGAAGATGCATTCAGTGTGGCGCCGGCCTAAGAGTCATAAAGTATACTCTGTGCAAAGGTGATTAAAAAAATTAAAAATGAAATTTATTATGCACTGTCTGACCTATTCTGAAAACACAATATTGTTATTTAATGATTATTACCACTCAAAATAGAGAAACGCGAAACATCTGTCACATGTCAATATTTTTATCATTGTGATGAAAATATTGACTTTAAATGAATATCTGAACTCTTTGGATGAAGAAATTAGTAGATGTGTGTCAAAAAAACTGTTTTCTACCAAATTTTAAAATAATATTAGCACCTACTTATTTTATACAATTTTCACCACAAACATATACAGGGTGTATCAGAGCTAGCAGCAGAAACTTGGCCGGTAGATTCCTGACTATTTTACGAGTCTAAAATGTTCAAGGAACGATGACCGAAAATCAATAGTTATGGAGATTCAAATATTTCTAAATTATTTTTTGCAAAAAATTCAATTATCATTACAATAACTTATATTGATTATGAAAAATTCATTTGCTTCATTACAACTTAAATAAAATGATAAAAACCTTGTAAAAAAATAACTTTTTTCAATTTTTGCAAGGTTTTTATCATTTTATTTGACTTGTATTAAAGCGAATGAATTTTTCATAATCGATATAAGTCACTGTAATGATAGTTCAACTTTTTGCAGAAAAAAAGTAAGAAATATTGAAAAAAATGCAAACTTTGATATTGTATTATATATAACTATTGATATTAGGCCACGGTTGCTTGAACATTTTAGACTCATAACATAGTCAGGAATCTACCTGCCAAGTTTCTGCTGCTAGCTCTGGTACACCCTGTATATTTTAGACAAAACTCCATACAACGCAATGCTGTGAATAAATAAATCAAAAATATGGCGCTGAATATTTATCAGATAATTTTAAAAATTACTTCATGTCTATTGTGGACTAACCATTAAAATGCTCCATGCCATTGTTACATTTTCATCCTCGGCTCCGTATCTTCTAACCGTATAGTTCCTGACCCAAGAATCTACGTCCAGAGACTCTTCTCTAAGAGCTGATTCCAACATTAATTCATACATGACGTAGTTTTGGTTAATTCCCTCGGGAGTTAATCCTGTTCCGACCATTGTACTGTTAGGATTCAATCTGGCAGTGTAGACGTCCTTAAAGTGTAAAAATCATAAGTGTAAATTGAATCAATGAGATATTTATCATAAGTTTACAGTAAAAATGGCGACTGCATATCTCCTCATTAAAATAAAGAAAAACAACCGTTTGAATTTTGATTGACAATCTAGATACCAATTTCTGTAAGCTCTTGGTGAGAGCTGATCAATATTTACAATACAGTATCAGTTACATTACAAGCTTGAGTAAATCACACGTGTATGATGAAAGAAAAAGAGAATATATTGCGCCAAGAATCTTTAATAAATCAGATAAAAAATTCATTGAGATGATGCAAGACAAAAAAACTCCATTGGCTTCAAAAAAGTTTAAGTTAAAAGAATATATATTAAAGCTATGTATCTAATCCTACATAAATTTAAAATTATCATGTATCAATTGTAAAAATCATGCAATTAAAATACATGCAGTTTAGCATATGTATCTATGTAATAAGTATCAAAAAAGTAAATAAATATTAAACAAAACAAAAAAAGAGATTAATTGTGACCTCACGGGGAATCGAACCCAGAACCCTCGGTATAAGAAGCCAGTGGTATGGCCACTAGGCTACGAGAGCCGGCAATATAATATTTTGTCCTTATTTTGTTGTAAAGCCGTTTATCTCGGCACAGGTTCATCCTAGTGAGATGAGTGGGTCGCTTCCTTATATACATGTATTTAAATTCAGGATAAATAAAAAAAATATCCATTGCTACAACGATAAACTAACCGTGTTAATGCTCTGTGAATCTCCAAACATCCCCAAAGTCCCACCAAAGTTGTGCAGCATGCACCAGATGAAGGGTTGGCCGTAATACATTTCAAACCTGTCGTATTGTGGCCACTGCTCAGATTGTAAATCGAGAATCAACATTTTACCCTGAAAATAAATAGGCGCATCAGTAATATAATAACATAAATAAAAAAGCAATACATACAAAGTGTAAAGGACCTTACCTTACTTCTCTTTTGTATGTACAAAAAATATATATCAAGGGTAGAAAGCCAAAAGGGCGATAGTGATTATTTCGAACTTTACAGGAAAGCAAAATATGTAATTTTGTTTTGTCACTCTGATTTTGTCAATATTTATTAAATAATTAAACGATTTGCATATGTGTTTTGGATTAAAAAATTTATCTATAAAAGGCATCACACAACGCGGGATCAGTCAATTAATTTCGTGAGGACAACAAGTGCGACATCTCCGTAGCGTAAACCGGTGTGATTCGTGATATTACAACACACAATATTAACGAGAAAACAAGCGCAGTGTAACTACCAGTGATACCAGCGAAAGTGAATAAAGGAAGAATACCGGGGCGAGAAGTTTCTACACGCGGACATTGAACGGAGTTTACCAGATGTGATCAAAACAAGAGAAACTGCATTAATTAGTGCAAATTAAGGTACAGTACAATAATAAGTGTTTGAAATATTCAGGAGACATTTAGTGACTATAAAATTAAGAACGGTTGAAACTCGTATCCAGGACTTTCTTTGGTAATAACCTAAACTAAATTAATTTCCAGTGTTTTCACATACCCTTTTTATGCATATATTTTATGCACTAATAAATAAATATATTTTATAAATTATTTATGGAAAAATTAGCAACCACGGTCTCACCAGAATGGGGTCAGACAGTCCCCAAATTTGGGCTCGCTGACTGGATTTGGTGTCTGTACGCCCATGTCTCGCCTTTATGGTTAGAATCCCTAAGCTCATTGTGTTAAGTGGAAATCAAATCCTTTTAGATCCGTGTTTTCATATTAAAACCAAATAAATTACATTTGAATAGAAACCAACTACCAAGATACGTTTTCGAGATGAATTAAGCGAAGACTCTAGTTAGGGGGTAGTCTAGTAAAGGGAATTACAAGCATTACATAAATTAGCCTAATAAATTTTACATTCAACATAATTATTTGAATAAAAAAACTACATGTTTGCAAACTACAAACAATTGCACATCCAACATTGTGATTATTTAAAAATGTGCAGTTATCGACACGAAATTCTATTTACTTAGAAAATGCGATAACAGCTATAATCGCCCAATTTAGCTATCGTGGATCCGCACAAGTAATAAAAACAACAGTCGACAAATATTGTATTTATCATACGAAATTGGCGTTATTGAGGAAGATTTTACATGTGTGATATCAAGTTAATCACGTACCTGATGTGGTCTCTGTACCATGGTCAATCCTCAAAGTCTCGATTGCCGTGGTAACATTACATGAATAAGTTCAATTAATTTAATAGAGTCACATACATCTATTTCTAGGCTCCTACCGAGATGCAAAAGGACCTACATGCGCAACCCCATCTCCCCTAAGCAGTCTGGTGATGACGGTGATCATCATGACACATCAAGCTGGACCACCACAAGCCCCAGCGCGGTTCAAAGTTTAGTCAAATTTCCTGATGACGGGTGAAATCGATTATTTGAACAATTATATATGGTGAACGTTCTACAAGATTGTCCTGAAAGATCTCACAGTTTCCTGTATCCCTGTCTTCGATCATGCAATTCAATTGTAACGATATTTATTAAATTGTTAAGCAAACGGTTCTATCAAATTTCATTTACAATAGATGCAACGAACAGCCAAAAGCATGCTCGCTAATTAAATAAATAGCCAGTTGTTGCGAGTAAAGTCGTGTCAAATACTCTCCATATAAGACAGTTTGTATGTAGGTCCCCCAATCTGTCATATTGTTCCCTGAATACAAATCCATTTAATGGTGGTGGTGGTAATGATGGCATTAATGCAAGAAGGTACTTGTTAACACAATGCGAGCTTATCAGCATACTCAGTAATTCCCAATTTACCGGAATATGACAGATTAACCCTTTAAGGGGCAAGGCTCTGGGGAACTTTGAAATTATTTTTTTAATACTTATATGCGTTATGTGTCATTATATTCAATGGTTTAGAAGATTTTTTTTCAATCTTTCTTTTGGAAAAGGAAATATATGGTGGTAAAACGTTTTACCAGAGAATGTCTGAAGAAGCAAATTATCACTATTGATTCTTTGGTAATACGTATTACCATTTTATATCCATGATTAATCCTGTTTTTTTTTCTAATGAAAATTGTGATTAATTATGAACTATCTCTTAAATAAGAAGGTTTAATAAATAAATTACATAAAAATGGAGACATTTAGTATCAGAAACTTTATTACACAAGCAAAAATCATTCATATTTAACAATAAAAAATAATGTGAAGTTCTGAGTGCTGTTACTTTCATCTGCACTCTCATTGGAACGCAGAGTGCTCGTCGACGAGGACTGAGGACCCAGCATGTTGTCCTCAGCATCTTCATCCTCTCCGACATCAGAGTCAACAGCCATTTCATCGTTGATAAACTCCAAAATTTCTGCGAGATCATTCAGAACATTAATTTTCAATATTCAAGTTGCGTGGCATCATCTGCATAAAAAAATGTGCATTAATAATTTTTAAAATATTATAAAGAAAAATAATATGCTGTGATATGAGAGAATAAGTATGGAAATAGGGAAAAATACAAAAAATAAATCCATTTTCCGATCAAAATAATATGAATTTATAAGAGCATTATTGTTATATAATCTGGAATTCCTTCATAAATAATATCTTTGCGACAAAAGTAAAATAAAATGTCTAAATGCAAAAGTTATAAAAAATAATACATATATCTATATGGAAATACGCGGGATTATTTACAGAGTAATGGCTTGTTTTATTTATTTAAAAGTGACTAGTTTTACCTATAAACTTCACGCTGGAGAGACATTTTTTTATCAATCATAAAAGTATTATAAAATTATTAAAATAAGTATTTTGTGGTATAAAGATAAATAATAATGTTACAAAGATTTTATTACTTACATGTTTTGTCTTCAATTAACAAATGAAATGCACAATAACACTGTCTAAAGTAAAGCTGTCGAAAACGTAACTCGACAATTGCATATCCGCGCGGAGGTAGAACGTAATTACCACTTTCGAGTATTCATTTATGAACTTTATTTTCTTCGTAAATTTATGAAAAGACTGCCGCGAAATTCAAAAAGAGGTAAGCCCATATACCAGAGAATGTCTGTAAAACATAAAATTGGCAATAAAGATTATTTTTCAATACTTTTTATATGGAAGATGATCCTTATAGCAAGTGGTATAAACGTATTATCAAAGACTCTTAAGGGGTTAAAGTACCTAATAACATGCCATATCAATATTTTAGAGTTTTAAATCAATAAAAGACTCAGACTGATAAATCTTGATAGGACCTCCAAAAAGAAATTTAAAAAAGAAGGAACATTGATTTCAAATCCTTTTCATCACATTTTCTCGAAAATTAATGAGAGTAGTCATAAAAATTGAATTACTATGAAAAATGATTGTTTATAAAATAATACCTGATTAAAATATTTAATTGTTAACATGTTTGTATGCAGAAATATTGATAAACATAAACCTTAATGAATTAAATGGCCTCTAAATCAAATTTTAACACACACTACATAAAGCATGCAATATAATATGTATATATGGAATCATGCTTGTGAGATTTGTATTCAACAAATAATTAAATTATAACTGATGATTATCCGAGATGATGAATATGTTTTTCATAATTGTCAAATCAAGCAAACAAACCTAAACTTCTTCAAAAAGAGCAAAATAATTTTGTGGCGACATTATTAATAAAAATGAACTTTGTTTTCGCCACTTTTGTAATTATTAATTTTTTGTAAAATTTTGCTTTTTTAGCCGTACGTGCTTTAATAACTTCTTTAAAAAGAGCAAAATAATTTTGTGGTGACATTATTAATTATACTAAATTAAATTATAAATTATATAAATCCCAGAGACGAATGTATTTATATGGGAAACATGTATGGAAGTCGTTATAGAGTGACTCAGGGCTGTATGAGCTGGCTTAAGTGGTCACTTTACAAAATGAAACATTCACAATTCCACCGTAAGAACATGCACACATTATCAATTTTTTAAATATTGTATATATGTTCTAAATCATTTTCTTTCATATATTTTAATAGACTAGGCTAGAGACATCTATAGTTCTTCCCATGACATAGATTTCGCAGTTGATAATGATACCTCAATATTTTTATAATGGAATATCAGGCAATATTCTTTTTAAAGCATATACAATATTCTTTAGAATTATTTAGCATATACACTAGAAAACGCCCAAAAATTCTTATTTTCAATTTATTAATTCCTATTATAGACCAGTATATATTCTTAGCAATATTTTTAAGACGACATCCAGAAATTGTGTTCTCAGCACGTACATATAAAAACATTATTAAATAAATTACATTTTATTAATTACTGATAAGTACCGTAGTGGTTTAACGATTTCGCTAAATGAGATTTTTTTTGGTTATTTTATGAATAAAAATGTATTTTTACTGAAAAAGTATTAGTTTTGATTTTCTAAACCTAGTCTAAATTGATAGGTTCATAGAATTATAGAGCTAGTGAGAGGATACTGAAGAACAGGGAATAACAGACGTGCACCATACTAGCGTTGAAGAGTATTTGCGATCTTGAATGGAAGAATTGACTGAATAGTACCATGAAATCCTTAATCAATTGAAGAGAGTAGTGAAGAGGAAGAGGAAAATGACAATATGCAAAATGAAAAACCAGGTTTAACCATCAACTATATTAATGGGTGTCATTGTCAAGTAATTGATCAGCGAGTAGAGCAAAAATAAATTTTAAGCAATTTTGAATTATTTTAAACTTAAAAAGGCTAAGAATGTTCTAAGATTTTAACGGCCGCTCAGAATCTTCTGGTTTGTGTTTTCTTGGGTATTATGCCATGTTTTTATGACCTATCTGGCCAAAAAGGTCGTAAAACAGGGCATAAATTGCCAGAAAATACAAACCAATAAATTAAAAAGGCTACTTAAACAGGCTGCCGCAAACTTTTTTTTTTTAATATACAGGGTGGAAAAAATCAATGGGCCCTGAAGGGAAACCACTTTAAATCCTTAAGATAGATTATTTTACTTAAAGAAAACATTCCTTTATTTTTAAAAAGAAACAAAACTGCATTCACAGATTTTTCGAAAAAATATACAAATAGTTCAGGTATCAATATCTTGCTAGGTAATAATGTTACATAATACGTGTCCTTCGTATTAGAATTGATGATAAAATAAAAAAATTATTTGAGAGATTTTATCCTGAACATTGATCCAATCGATTAGTAGAAAAAATAGCGAGTGTTTATTTTTTGAATTTTTAGCTGGTTCGATTCCCGGGTGAGGCAAGCGAATTTAAAAAAATCCTTGAATGCAGTTTTGTTTCTTTTTAAAAATAAAGGAATATTTCCTTTAAGTAAGGATTAAAGGACTTAAGGATTTAAAGTGGTTTCCCTTCAGGGCCCACTGATTTTTTCCACCCTGTATATTAAAAAAAAAAAGTTTGCGGCAGCCTGTTTAAGTAGCCTTTTTAATTTATTGGTTCGTATTTTCTGGCAATATATATATATATATAACTCTAACTTTCTGTAATCCTAGCCTTGCCAAGGCGTTTTTGAAGAGGGCGCTGCCGTACCGTTTAAAAAAAGTGTTTTCCAAGTGCCCTGATACCAACTCTTAAAATTCGGAATATCAATTTTTACACTTATGAAAATATATATATGTAAAATGAGGATATAGATTCACAAATTCAGAATCTAAAATGGAATTATAGAGTTTTTAATTAATAACATCATCTTAATTTAAATTTTTATATTTTCTAGATTTTTTACAACCTGTTAAAAAATGGTTTTAGTATTTATTTGATTTTAATAATGTCTACTATTTTATATATGAACAACATACTATTTACTGTAAGGGAACATACCCATACAACGTGACCCACTTTTTGCAATTTTTAACCCCCCCCCCCTCGGTGACCACGTGTAGTATATTCCAAGACCCCTCCCCCCTCCCTCTACGTAGTAATTCATAAATATGGTTTTCACGTAGTAAATCATAAATATGGTTTTGAATCATTTCTTGCTAACAAAAAGTTAAAAATATATATTTGGCTAATATTTGTCATTATTATTATGAGGCTTGCTGCGTGACGGCAAGAGTGCATGCATACCTATAATTACAAATGGAAAAAATATTAACAAGATAAAACTTATGTCAAAATATATTGTAACCAGAACTTAATTAAAGAAAAGTCCTGTTATTTTTATTAACAGCGAGATTTCCCTAGAGAATATTGACTACGTGATAAAAACTTAAGCCCCCCGCCCCCCATTGTGACCAAGCGTGGTATTTTGAAGATCCCCCTCCCCCCCTGAATGGGTCATGTAGTATGGGTAAGTTCCCTAACCTACGAAAAACTATTTTAGTATTGATTTGAATCTTAATAATGTCTACATTTAGTGCAACCTACTAAAAACTATTTTAGTATTAAATTGAAAACAAACAAATTTAAAAAATAAGTCAAATGTATTAAACAACTAAATAATAAGTAATATAATTAAATCGACCCGCGATGGTTTTTAGAAATATGTATCTTACTTTAGCAACGCTGGTGAGAAGCGAATGGACCTTAATCGGGGTCCAATAAGAATCGATGAACATCCAAGCTTGTAATAACCTAGAGAAACAATTTAATAATCGTTGAAAACAAAGATGGCACGATAAAAGCAAAGAGCAGTAAATACCGAGTTGTAATCACAATTCTGAGATGAGAATTACAAAATGCCTGGGTAAATTCCAGAAAAGATAATCAAAATTTTCTAATCTTATTCTTCCTTGAAATGACAATAATTAGCCTAAATTAGTTTCAGAAATAAAATTTGAAAGTATTTTAAGTCAAAAAGATACAATTAAATCAATTTCTCATAGAGTATGTATACATACTTATTTTTGAAGCAGATTTAGATAAAGTAATACCACAGTATACTAAGAACAGTAATACGTCTTCATACAAACTGGCCGCTACCCATTAGAATGTGTGCGTGCGTGCTCGGCGCCGTGTACGCACGCACTGTGACGCACACATTGACATAAAATATGGGGCATAAGGCGGCAGCAGTAGGGGCCGTGCCTTCGGTGCCATTCGCGCTCGCAGCCGCCGCTTTAGAAAAAAAATGCGTTTCCTGAAAAAAATGCCTTTTTTTATGTTTGTGGTGCTTTACTAAAAAGGTGTGTTGATTATCACAAAGACTGAGTTTTTAAAAGTCTACATTGATGTTAATCAGCGTTCTTGCAATTTAAGTGCAGAAACTAGGTATACTAATTACAGACATTTTCGGGTTTCATGTCTACCTTATGCGTCAGAATCTCAGACGCTACGAGTAAAGTGACAACCCTAGCGTCAACGCATTAGTAGGCTAATAACTCGCCGACAGGCCGGAGATAAACTACTGTTCTGGGTATACTGGGGTAATACGTATATATGTTACAGCGAATTTGTATTTCCATACACTATATTTTGACTAGTAGAAATGTATTTTACCCGTTCGGGCAGAGTGGGAGCAGTGAAAACATGTCAATCAATGAATTTACAGATTCAGTGAATATTATCTTTGAAAATATATTTTGTCCACGAATGTGCGCATTTCTCAAAGCATAGACAATATATTGATGAAATCATCAATATTTTGCACACGAACGCACGCAATTCTAAAAATCATAGAAAGTATAAAGCCGGCACTTCACTTCACGATTCGTATTTGTTTTGCGGCCCTATTTTAACTCCTATATTAAAATAGGACAGCGAAACCGCAAAACGAATACGAATCGCGAAGTGAGGTATGTCGGCTTAAAGATCGCGCACTCGGATTTTTTAAGATATCTGAAAGTTTAATGTGTTAATTATTGTTTTAAAGATACATACAGGGTGTCTCATAACTAGTAGCAAAAATTTTACAGGTGGATTTCTGCCTTTATAATGAATCGAAAATATTCAAGCAATCATAACCTAATATTATTATCGATAGTTATGGAGATTTGCAGTATCAAAGTTTGCTTTTTTTTCAACATCTCTCACTTATTTTTTGCAAAAATTTGATGTATCATTACAACTTATATTTGATTTAACTTATATTGATTACGAAAAATTCATTGGCTTCAATAAAAGTCAAATAAAATGATAAAAACCTTGTAAAAAAAAAAAAATTTTAATTTTTGAAAGGTTATTATGATTTCATTCGACCGCTGACATTTTCTTTTAATGCATAATGCACCAACCAGACACACATAGTAAAACTAACTAGCAAAATGATGATGGTAGTAAAGACTGACAAGGTATGCCATCCACGAGTATCTTTATGAAAGTAGACAAATCCATAGTGTTTCCAAATAACCACACTGAGATGAGTAAACGAGTCAGTATAATTCATGCTTATCACATTTTTTTACATTAGCATACATTTCTCTTGTTTGTATTTTTAAAATAAATACCTAATTCTGTATACTTATACTATGAAATTGAATAAAGAATTAAAATAAAGTATTTTATCCACTCTTAATATAACATATTTAAAAAAAATTATATACAGGGTTATTTAGAAAACATTAAAACATCGCAGGACTATATTTCTGCCTTGATTATGAGTTGAAAATGTTCAAGCAGCCATGACCCGATATCAATAGTTATGGAGATAGGCGAAATCAAAGTTTGCATTTTTTCTCAATATTTCTGACTTATTTTTTATAAAACGTTGGACTATCATTACAGCAACTTTTTTTTTAATATTTCAGTTTATTGAAAATTAAAACTAATAAGTGAATCCATTATCTACTATATCGCATATGTCATTGGTAATAATCATTAATCAAAATATATAATTCTCTATGTAACAATGTCCGTCACCAATGATACCAGAATGCTCAAACAATAATGTGATATAATATAATAATAAGGTACTAGGTGCCCGTTGCATGACTACGCATGCAAATTAGCCTGGCGGCAGACTCTCTGATGATTATGTAGCGAAGAAAAGAAGGCGGACTCACTGCTGGTTGAGTAACGAAGAAGAAGGTTGACGGTAAACACTTTCCGGTGACGTCCCGATCGCGAAGATCGGACTGCGCGTTTGGAAGATTGTACTATAAGATTCGATAGAAGAAGAAGAGAGCTATCTGTGGTATTTTTCGAAATTTAAATGGGATGATAAATGACCGAGTTGTGAAAGATCTAGTGTGACGGGTGATGTCAGTGGGTGCGCGGCTTAAAAGGCGCAGACGGGCTACACCCATCTGGGACTTTTTAAATTTTCTAAATCGGCATCGCTTTACGGAGATATCCATGAAAAACCCAAAAACCACAACCTAACCCAACCTAACCTAACACAATCCAACCTAACACAACCTAACCTAATCGAACCTAACCTAACCTAACTTAACCCAACCTAACCTAACCTTATCTAAGAATGTGGAAGCAATTTAACTTAAGAAAATATATTTTTCCATTTTTATAGTACTAAAGAGACATCTATTTTTGTTTTTTTAAGCTTTATTTTAAAAAATACAATCTGTAGAATTTAACATTATCTACCTTTCTGCATTTTTAGTTTTATTTGTAACTTTATTTTTAGAAAAGTTAGAAACTATTTCCATTTTTATAGATCAACTTAGACATCTGATGTTTTTTTTAGAAGTTTTTGTCTTAAGTAAATTTATGTCCTTATGTTTTTAAGCCGTAACTTCTAAACGCATGATCCAATTTTAGTTGTCGATATCTCGATCGATAGGGAAATAGTGCTTCTGTCGAACCTACTAAAAATATTTTTTTTACAATGGCAGACTTTAGAATTACGTCCGCTTTCATTCGCGTTTTGCTGTTTTGTCTGTGGCTATGCGGGGAATATTTAAATTACTATTCCAAAAAATACAGTCTGTATAATTTAACGTTGTCTATCTTTCTGCATTTTTATTTATTTTTTATCTTTATTTAAAAAAGGTTTTAAAATATATATGAAGATGGAAATTTAATTTATTTTATTTTATAACTTTTCTCAAAATAAAGATAAAAAATAAATAAAAATAGTCAAAGGTAGATACTGTTAAATTCTATAGATTGTATATTTTGCAATAATAATTTTAATATTCGCCGCGAAGCTACAGCCAAAACTGCAAAACTCGGATGAAAGCGGACGTAATGCTGAAGTCTGTAATTTTATAATATTTATTTTTAGTACGCTCCATAGAGGCACAATTTCTCTATCGATTGACATATCGATGACTAAAATAGGCTGACGCTTTTAGAAGTTATAGATAAAAAACTAAACATCAAAAATTTATCGAAAACTCGAGCTTTTAAAAAAAACCAACAGATGTCTAAGTTCATCCATAAAAATGGAAATCGTTTCTAACTTTTCTAAAAATAAAGATAGAAAAAAACTAAAAATGTGGAAAGGTAGGTAATGTTAAATTCTACAGATCGTGAATGTCAGAAAAAAAAAGTCTCCCCGTGAAACCACGGTCGAAACGTACCGTCGAAGCTTGGAGTGTTTTCACAGATTTGTCAGTGCGTGCGCAAAAGAAAACTATTTATTATAGTTTAGGTTAGGTCATAAATGGAAAAAATTAATGAATATGTGAAAGATTATGTATCCAAATTAGAATTTTAAAAAAATTTCTTTTTTCAAAGAAAATATTAACATATCAATAAAATCTTTTTCGCCTTTTTATAAAAAAATATTTTAGTTTTTAAAAAAATGGCTTTTCCAAAAAAAGTATAAAATAAAATTAAAAAACAGTTTTCAAAATTCAAATCTGTCAAAAAATAACGAAGGGAGAAAAAAATAATGTAATACTGTAAAAGAGAGATCCCTGAGAAAATAGCTGAAAAATATTCAATTTTTAAATATAATCTCATAAAAAAACTTTCAAATACACGCATTTTAATACAAATCGAGCTCGTTAACTTAAACGTGACGTCACTCTCGGCATGCAATGGAAGATGTTCTAATAAATATTTATTGAATTTAATATTGATTAAAATTTATTGAATTTATCGAATGAAAAAATTTTTTTTTGCTCATAACTTGTATTGTAAAAAAATTGTAAATGTACTGAAAAATATTTTTTATTAAAAATTGAAAACAGTGTAAGAAAAAATGGAATAAGTGGAGAATAATATTAATAATAAGAAGAGCCACACTTTCATTAAATTTTATCATCTAATCACACACATTTAGAAATAAATACCCTTGAAAACAATAGTTAAATTCAGAAGAAATGTTTTAAAATAAATATATTTTTATATTGCATAAAATAAAATAAAATGTCATATAATCGTAAAGGACATTTAGAAATATTACCCTTGAAAACAATAGTTACATTTACGTGATTCTGTAACAAACAAAAAAAAATAAACAAAAAAATAAAAACCAAAAAAAAGTAATAAATGTTACGACGATTGAACGTTAAAAGCATCGACATCGCGCGGCATTTTATCCTCAATGTGAGTGCAAAAGACGAAGAAATCGATGATGATGAGTAAAATTATTTGAACAGAAATATATAAGAAATATTTCTGAATAAAACGTTTAGTGCAACTGTTTTACATACAATTAATATTTGAGGATATTTCCATAAAATAACCGAATTGAAGATATAATATTTGGAACATTTTAAGCGATGTAAAATTATTTTCTGCTTAAATTAATATTTTAACATTCCAAGTAAAAATATGGTAATGATGATGATAGTTATATTTACGGAAACAAATGAGGAATACTTCCTTGGTAATAATCAATGAATGAATGAAAATTCAATGGATCGAAATCACGCGCTATTATTTTCGTGAAGACGATTTAAATAAAAACAGAGAAGACTTTGAAGGGTGGAAAAGTTGTTTGTTGTTGTTGAAAAGGGTTTTATCAATATTCAAAAGACTCAAGTTATAATTTAATAAATAACCATAAAAGCTAAGTCTCCAATTAATTGTCATTATATTTCATACTCGCAGAGAAAAGCGTAAATTTGTGCGAAAAAAAGTTACATAAACGACTTTGTCAAAAAAAGCTGAAAACATTAAAAAATGATGAAAAAACGTTGAAGGATAAAAAGAAAAAAATGGTGTTTAATAAATCACGCGATGTTACAATCAAGTATAAAATTCCAAAGCGTCGTAAAACTCGCAAAGATATGAAGTAAAGACGAAAAATTGTTAAAATAACTCCAATACTTTCATTATCAATTTACCTTTTTTACCGTATTAATAAATAACTCGTATATATTACCTATATATTATAATAAGAAATAAGAACTGTGGCTCCCTCATCAGACTCAAGAGCTTCTCTTCACTGATGAGGTCCTATATGACTATAAAGTATTTAAAAAAAATGTTAATCTGATATGTAAATATATAAGAACTGTATTTGTATCATATATTAAATAAATAAAAATTGTCACGCGGTAAAGACTTGTCTATTACATTTTTTTTAAATTGTGTTTGTCATTTATACATGCAGAGAAAACAGTAAAAATGTGCGAAAAAAGTTTAAAAAGACTTAAAAACGGCTTTGTATGAAAAAGACTTCATATATTATAAATACAGATCGGGTTCGTTAATTTAAAGGTGACGTCACTCTCTGTTCCATTGCATGGTTTTTAAATACAAATTTATTGAATTTACGTAAAAATATTGAAAAATTGAGCGCATGCTGCGCGCATGACGGGAGGTTTCCCGAGACTGAAGAGAAATTTAAGAATAGCTCATATTTATAATGTTCATAACGACCGGACAAACAGTTGAATATCTACAATATAATTCACCGTTTATCGAATTGTTTCCCTTATAACTTTCCTAAAAATAAAGATAGAAAAAATATAAAAACAGGGTCATCTGTGAAAAGCTAGGCACTACAAATCGTATTTTTTAGATTTGAAATTGGCCTTACTGCTGCGAAGCTACGGCTGAAATGGTGAAATCCAGATGTAAGCTTGTGTCACGCTAAAACGTTTCATTTTGGGACAATATTTTTTGCTAAACTCGTTAGCTGCACTCTACCTCTATCGATTGAGATATCGGCGGTGAATGTAGGCCTCCCCTTCGCTGAGCAGTATACAAAAATATAAAAAACACCGAAAAAACGCACTAAAAAGATTGCCGCTGCTTGGACACGCGTCTGGAAGTAATTATTTTTAATAGAAAAAATGCGTACCGTCGAGCGCCACGCGGTGATGCCACTTGCGTGTCTGTGCAATTTTTTTTGACCGAGTTATTAAAGAAACGGAAATTTCGACTTTGGTTGCGTACCGAGAAAAGTGGAGGGGGTGAAAATTTTTAAAAATATGCGCAAAAGCTGGCGCCTTCAACTGTTAATTTCGTTAAAACTACGCCTACAGTCGCAGAAACGGCGCCCTCGCAAAAACGGACCGAAAACGGGGGTTTATTTTTGTATTTCGGCGAGAAAGAAAGCTACGCAAAATTAATGTATGTAAGAAAAAAAGATGACCGGATTCGGCACAAAACGACTTACTTTTATTTTGAATCTGAACGCAAAGCACCGAGATGAGCAGTGAAAACGAAATTTTACGCCATCGAGCGTAGAAACTAAAAAAGAAGAAGAAGAAAATAAATGTTTGAAAAACTACACGCAGTAAAGAGTTGTCTTTTGCATTCTTTTTAAAAATTGTGATTATCGTGTATAGTCGCGGAGAAAAAGGTAAAAACGTGCGAAAAAAAGCCGAAAAAACCCCAAAAAACGGCTTTGTCCAAAAAAGGTCGAAAACGTGTAAAAGATTATTAAAAAGTGTTTAAGGATAAGAATAAAAAAATGATGAATTAGAAATCACTCGTAATCATAATCATTTTTCAAATTCCAAAATTTCGAAAAACTCGCAAAGATGTGAAGTAAAAACGACATTTCACTCTAATAGGCATAGAAACGACATTAGAAGAAGAAGAAAATATTTTTTAATAAAATGTCACGTGGCAAAGCGTTGTCCTTAGTATTTAAAAAAAAAATGTGATTATCATGTATACTCGCGGAGAAAACGGTAAATATGTGCAAAAAAAAGTCAAAAAACGGCAAATGTTAAAAATTGGTGGATATATCGCGGAAAGTACCTTACAACTTTAATATAATAGGTAGATAAGAAGCAAATAAAGCATAATTCTCTTTTTAATAATGTCCATCACTAACGTAATCAAGACTTTACTCTAGATAGCGCTTTTCTCCCAGCATTAACTGGCTGATGAAATATATAACAAAAGCACGTCATTTTTGATGGGTTATAGTTAGTTTAAAATTAATTATATATAAGCAGGTATAATTATAGTGAAATGGTTTCAAAATCTCATAATTCATTTTAATCAATAAGATAAAATATGGCCATCTGTATCGGACTCCGAATCCTCATCTAAATTTATATTAAATTGATTTAAGTCTGTGGCCATCGTATCGTGACCTTGCAGTCACCGTATCTTTAAAAAAAAAATATTGAACATAGAAACGACCGCTCCTTGTGACTGTCAGTGTGGTACTGAGGTGGCCAATGGAGTAGTTTTAAAAAAGGAATTCCACTACACAATTTACGTGTTACAGATGGTACCACTCACACTAATGCAAGAGATTTAAGGAATATAATAAATACTTTTAATTCAAATATCGTATAATTAAACTTTCATAGTGGTGATAGGGATGCAAAATTATCCAAAGCTTAAATATGATACACAAAGCGAAGCATTGTTATCATGAAAAATATTAAAGCTGCATAATAAGTTGCAAAGCTGGTTGCTCCATTCCCAGGCAGAAACTGGTACCAACTCACCACAGGAATGGAAGTGAGCAGTGCTTTCACTCTTTGAGAAGTCCAGTAAAACGCTTCGTTCAAGAACATCCAGCTCTGCAACAACCTAAACGCATGAAATACGCTCTTCATATTAAAAAAAAATCGAGATATTTGTAATTTAATTTGTCAAATATGTAATGTTTCATCCATCAATTCATTGGAAGTAGCTTTACAGAAATATACCTAGTCTTCTTCGGTAAATGTATGCCAATGAACAACATGTATTATTTAGACTTATTTTTAGATATAAATAAATGAAAAATATTAAAGATAATAAGTTGCAAAGCCGGTTGCTCCATTTCCAGGCAGTAGACGGTACCAACTCACCACAGGAATGGAAGTGAGCAGTGCTTTCACTCTTTGAGAAGTCCAGTAAAACACTTCGTGCAAGAACATCCAGCTCTGCAACAACCTAAACGCGCAAAATACGCTCTTGATATTTAAAAAATCACAATATTTGTAAATTAATTTGTAATATTTTGTCCATCATATGCCTTCAGTAGTAGCTTCACAGAAATATGCCTAGTCTTCTTCGATAAATGTGTGCGAATGAACAACATGTATTACTTAGATTTATTTTTAGATATAAATAGGAAAATATAAAGTGATTTGTCCTGTACCACTTGGGCCCTACCTGCATGCAGCCTACATTATCTAATGATGCGGCCTGCGGCTGTAATTAGGGAATGCAATCCCGAGTCGGGATAGCCCTTTCAGGATCCCTCGAGATTAGAATTTCCAATCCCGCGGGATCCCAAATACTTTTGTGTTCTTTTTTTGTTTATAGAGCTGAATAGCAATTAACGACAACGCCTTGTTTTTTTTTATCAGCAATTTTAATAAAATGTTCATTATTAATCATCGCATTAAAGTTTTTGTAGGCATTTTTCCAAGCATCAATCAGTCAATGTAGTAGAGTTAGTAGTAGTTTTTATTACTATTTTAGGTTGATAAAATACAGTAAATATTATTCAAAGCTTTTTTCATTATTTGAATGTGACATGAACATAAGTTTTAAGTATTTACTAAAAGCTCTATAGACATATGTATTAAACATACAAAACATAAAAAATGTTGACCAATCCCGATAATCTCGTCCGATTTTTCGGTTCGGGATTGACCTCGTGAATTGCCTCGAGATCTCGCGGGATCCCGATCTCGCGGGATCGGGATTGCATTCCCTGGTTGCAATGGTATTATTTTGCGATTTTGTACATAGAAAGAAACAAAAATGCATTATTTAGCACAAAAAAGGTGTCCAGTCGTCTTGCTTGAATTGCACTTAGATTTATTAAGGGTGAAATATTAATAAATGTTATACTTTACGTGACTGTGACAAATTTTAGGAACCCAAAGGACTATATCGACGGTCCCTATGTAAAAAAATAACAATTTTACAGGAGAGCTGTTTGAAGTTTAGCTTTACGTACAAAATGACAGTATTTGTCTATTTTTACGTCAATTTTTATTTTGAAAATGTAGAAACATTTTTTTTAATTTTTGTAAGAAATTATTAAGAAGAGTGTTTTATACGTATTGGTTCAAAAAGTCAAAAATGCATTTTTGGTAGACGCGCGAGTTTACATAGGGACTGTCGATGGATGATTCAAAAAATTTATTTATAATGGGGACGTTTAAATAGAAGGAGGATTAAAAAGTAATTTCTAACGCATTAGCAAAATTAAAATGAAACACTTATTTGGTGCCTTGTTTGCTAGTTTACTCTTTTTTACTCTACGCAAACAGCGCTCATCCTCTATATAACAGTGCAAAATAGACAAAAAAAACATACACAAAAATTAAACTGCAGTAAGAATACAAATAATTAATTTACCAAATAGCATTGGGATCCACTTTCGTCATCGACTGGTAAATAGCAGCTCCAACGTTCTTCAAAAACTCAGGATCATCCGATGATGGTTTATTTTCGTTGAAGGGATCACTGTTGTATACGTGAGATGCGCCAAACTCCAGAATAATCTAAAGGAATATATATTTACAACTTTTTAAAATATTGAAATTTGAAATATATTTCGAAACACGTGAAAAATAAAGAGTTATACCTCAGTTAAGAAAAGTTCTCCGACAACACCAAACAGTGGGTCAGTGGGTTCTAAGTACAAAGGACAGCAATATTCAGCTTTGAAATTATTCCACGGTTCAATTGAAGAGATTGCCGCTTCAGGGAAGAGCCTGCAAGATATTTTAAAAGTTAATAATAAAAACTTACATATCGGCCACTCAATATTTTAAATAAACTCAATTTAACTTCCGCCTGGTTTAATTCGATCAACATTACAAATCAGAAATAAACTTGATCACCATTATTTTAAAATGCCAATAAAGTTTTCGCTTTGTTTAGTGATCTCTATATTTTGTAACGTGTTAGAATTTTTAATTAATACTTTATTTTTATTTTGAAACTCAATGCAATGCTTGTGCATTGGAATTATTATTGTTTTATTATAGAGTTTTTAAATTTTTTATTTGACAACTCTAGAAGCAGATTGCTAAACAGAGATTTTCATCAATATTTACAATATTTGAATCATTTCATTACAAGAAAAACAGACTACACTATAAAATTATTTTTCTGAAGTTTTTTTTTAAAATGCTTGTCTATTTTTTTCAAATCCATGTAAATATACAGGGTGTACCAGCGCTAGCAGCAGAAACTTCGCAGGTAGATTTCTGACTATGTTATGAGTCTAAAATGTTCAAGCAACCATGGCCTCATATCAATAGTTATGGAGATATGCAATATCAAAGTTTGCATTTTTTTTCAATATTTCTCACTTATTTTTTGCAAAAAGTTGAACTATCATTACAGTAACTTATGACGATTATGAAAAATTCATTATCTTTAATACAAGTCGAATAAAATGATAAAAACCTTTCAAAAATTGAAAAAAGTTATTTTTTACAAGGTTTTTATCATTTTATTTAAATTTTATTGAAGCAAATAAATTTTTCATAATTAATATAAGTTACTGTAATGATAGTTCAACTTTTTGCAAAAAATAAGTAAGAAATATTGAAAAAAAATGCAAACTTTGATTTTGCATATCTCCATAACTATTGATATTAGGTCATGGTTGCTTGAACATTTTAGACTCATAAAATAGCCAGGAATCTACCGGCCAAGTTTCTGCTGCTAGCTCTAGTACACCCTGTACATTTGATCATCAAAAAAGGATGTAATAATGGATAAATTAATGCAGAACCGTAAAAAAAAGAGATCTAAACATTCATTACCTTTTAAATGCCTTGGGAACATGACCCGCAAAAGCAGGAAGTACCGGTGTTATCCCTAAATCATTCATAGCTTTTATGACAAAGTGTTCCAAAATCAGGGAGTGCTGCTGCCACTGGGGGCTCAGCGGCCCGGCCCAGCCCCGGATGTTACCCATTCGCTGCCTGAAATAATACATTTGTATTATCACAATGTCACAAGCTCTTTGGATACCAAATCGGATTAACAAATGACAAAACAAACTTTAACCTCTTGAGTGATTTGCCCGAATACAATTCGGGTAGGTCTTTTGCTGACACAGTGATTTGCCCAAACTAGATTCGGGCACATCGTACACAAAACTTTTTATAGTGATTTGTCCGAATCCAGCTGGGGTCATTCCCCCACCAGTCTAGAGAACTCATCGCGCGCGTTGAGTGACACGTGTCGTAATTTTATCTTTCGAGAACAATTAGTCACCGGCTAGTTGTCGCCCAGCTAGTTTGTGTGCTGTATTATCGTGTTGTGTGTATTCAAACTTTCGTGTATACGTATTACGTATTTTTTTATCTATTTATTTTATTTTAGTTCTTGCCCAAAATGGCAGATTACGAAAGCGATGAGGAAGTATTGATAAGTGAATCGGAAGATGAGGAATTTTCGGAATCTGACGATGATAGTGATGTTGACGACTCAGAAGATGAGGATGTCGATATGCCTAATGATTTTGTAGAAATAAATGTAGAATATCATCCAGCACCACCTCTGAAGTTTCCTTATCTCAAGACTGCCGCTATAAATTTACAGTTTGATGATAACGCAACAATCTTACAATACTTCGAGTATTTTCGGGACAAGGAAATTATGGATATAAAGGGTGGCTTTTTTTGACCCACTTTTTTCCAAGAGATTGACCGCACAAGTGGTTAAGATAAAAAAAAAAACAAATCACAAATAAACAGAAAGACAAAAAGCAACTCGTCGAAACCCATATGTATTTGGAGCGTAACACTATAAAGAAGTGAAACCTGAAGAGAGAAAGACTTAAAGCATTTAGGACTTTATGCTGGAGAAGGATGAAAAGAATAAGCTGGACCTAGGGAAGAGAGGTCCACAAAAGACACCACCAAGAATTGAAGGGGCCAATGGATAAGACACATTCACAGACACAATGAAGAACTAAAAAATGTAATTGAAAGAGGAAGTCCCAAATGAAAATACATTAACCAAATAATAAGCAAGATAAACATAAATACTATAATAAGCATGGAGGTGCATCAATAAGAACACAGTTATTTGTTACAGTCAATAATAATGAAAGAAGATTGTCATCCAAAAATTAAACAAAATTATGAAATATGTATTTTATTACGTACTAAAATAAAGCGGACATTTGCTATTCCCTGTGGAAAGCTGTCATGACTCGGGGCGAGGGCAATAGCTGTATCATAAACATACAAATAAATGTTTTTATTTTGTGTGTAGCTAATTTTATAGGAAAGTTGCACATAAAATTAATAAGATTTAATGTATATGAGTCATTCTCTTTTTTATTGTCTTGATTGGTACAAAATCCCAACAATAATAAACAACTCTGTCACAACACAAATGTATTTTTTATTATTTATTAAATACAATTTAAACCTCATTTCTTTACGGTTTCTAAAACTTTTGAGATCGTATTATTACGAGAAGGTATCATCAAACCTATATTATTAAACAAAACAAAAATTAACATTTTTAAATTGTATTTTTTTTATTTTTTTATTTATGGTTTTTGTGTTTAATTTGTAGAACTCCATATTTATTTTTATTTTTACTTAACCCATACAACTTACTAATAATATTTCTTAAAATGGAATTTATTTTAAATTTCGCTAAAAAAAAAAAAACATTTTTAAATACCGCTAGTCACGACAATGGACAGGGATAGTTTAACTACAACAAAAAAGAGAACGACCCATATGCATTTTGAAAAGTAATTCTTAACATTATGCGCGGGACGAGTATTGATACCTTTTACAAAAACTTTTTGTTAATTGCAATAATAATTGTAATAAACTCGACCACTTCCTTTAGGTATCATATTTCAATTTATAAGGCAGATGTAAATACGAAAGGTACAAAAACAAGCCACCCTCCTCGAAAAGTGGTGCACTGACTGGAGCGTCGAAATAAATCCCCCCAAAAGCGCAGCTACCCTCTTCACTCGACGTAGAGAGCCTCACAAGCCGAGCATAAAGATGTTTGGACAAAAACTCCCATGGACAAAAACCGTCAAGTATCTTGGCGTCACCTTAGATAAAAAGTTAACATTCACCCCACATGTTACAGACAAGATAAAATCAGCCACATGCGCATTCTATGCAATGTATCCACTAATGGGCCGGAATAGCAAACTGGCCACTGACAACAAGCTCCTCCTGTACAAGGCCGTTTTAAGGCCTATCCTCACATACGCGGCCCCAATATGGGGGTACACTGCACCATCTAACATCAAAAAACTCCAAATTCTCCAAAACAGGGCAATCAGAGCCGCGCTCGGGGCGCCCAGTTGGACAAGAATTACTCTACTTCATAAAGAAGCACGACTCCCATCAATCAAGAAATTCATCCGACATTTGTCCGAACATTTTTACGCCGGCATCCCAGGCCACCCAAAGCCGTCAATTAACCAACTCGCTGGTTATGATGCCCTAATTCACGAATCAAAAAGAGACCGAAAATGGTCCTAGTAAATCCTGCCCCATGGTAGCAGTATCCTCGTCACATTTGACGTTTGTATGTATTGTGTTTAGTTATCTTTGAAAATTTTCTTTGCTTAGTGCTTAGTATTAATCTCGTTATCATGGAGTGAAATGCTGCCATTTTATGTGATATTGGGTGGTGTGAAGATTGGTGTATAATATTGTCTGTAAGTGTTGGTTTTCTGAATATATTAAACGAAACTGTATTGTTTGTTTTTGTTTGTTAAAAGGAAATATTGAAAAAAAACAAAGTTTGTGTTGTGTTCATTATCATTAAAAATGGATTTCCACAAAGTAAACGCCGACACAGTTAACCACTTATTTACAAATTCGCTAGTTGTATTTTCTGTTACATATTATCAAATTCGTCAGTTTAATTTCCCAGCCCACATTAAAAAATTTCAAAATCTTATACTGTCCCGGTTAATGCACCTCCAAATAATGCGAGTTTACTGTGCAGGAAAGAGGGAACGTAATAGTACCATGATAAAAATGCGGGACCAGCAAAATGCTGATTAATTTCATCTTCGGTAAGATTGAGTTTTTTGTAAACCCTTTCCCATATAGCTTCCTGGCCATGTGAAGCGAGAGCAATATTTATTCCGTTCAAGGCCATCCAGTCAATGTGCTGCCTCCACTCTGCTATGCCCCACCATACAAAGCTGTAGGATGTTGTGCAAACATTTTGATAGTAACGAAACCTAAAAAAAAAAACAATTGTTATTAAAATTGTCCACATCACCGTATAAGTGGCGACCCTCGTGGCCCAGTGGGCATGACAATAGTTTCCCACATCAAGGGTTCGACATCCCACAACAGGTTCGAAAGGTCACAATTAATCTGTGTCATTTACTCAAGGCTGGGTGTTTTGTGATATGTTTCGCTTCTGTAATTGGGCCTCTTGGCCTGTTGAAGCGTAAAAATATATATATATATATATACATATCTTTGGATTCCTCAATTTTAAACATATAAACTAACTAACCAACAACCACACCGTTTTCTGCAGGGATAGGCAGATGATAAAATACCACACTCTTCTCTCCTGACACACAACCCTCGTCCCATCCGCGTTCATACATCTTCTCATGCACACTCGTTATTTTTGAGGCTTCTAACAGGACCGCCTACTGTATGGTGTACCTGATAACATCAAGCCCTCTGCAGAGATCCTCTATTTATGGTGCCTATATCACTCACATTATATATCTTTGTTACCATTTCCTTCTCATTGAATCACTCGCGTTATATATCTTTGTTACCATTTTCTTCTCATCGAATTGTTTCGTTTAACCAAACGAACTAAGTGATTCGTTTTAAATCCTGTCCGCTATGCTATCCTTATAAGATCAATTTTACTTTCACTCATAATTTGTTCATTATTTACTCCATCATAAACGGATTTTTTTTATTTATTTATTTATTTTTTATTTAATATTAAAACTACATTTAAATCATAATACATTTGTCTATTACATTCTACTTAGATACATTTTATTTTATTGCTTCGCCTCTCCAAAAATGAGACTTGCTCATGTGCTTGGTGAGGGGCTTACACTTTATTAGTTTATTTTGGATTTGGCTTATTTGTTCCTTAGCTATATGTCTTGTTATGCATTGTCAAATTGTATCGATCTAAAGTGTTGGTTTATTTTTTTCTTTAATTGTTGTAAGTCATCGATTTTCTTAATATCTGTAGGTAGGTTATTGAAGTTTTTTATGCCCAAATATATGTAGTTTTGTTGACACAGTTTGGTATTATATTTTGGGATTTTAAAATTATTTTTGAATCTTAATGATGTGTTATTTTCAAATTTAGCAGTTATGTTTTCTTTAATCAGTTGTATAATTGACGTTTTTTTGTAAACATTCTCTAATTTTGGAACTTGGAATTTAGAGAAAAGTAATTGTGTAGAGAAGGTTTTTCTTTTTTTAAATATTACTTTTATAATTGATCTTTGGATTACTTTCACTGTGTTTATGATGTTATTATACGCCCCTCCCCATCCAATGATTCCATATTGGAGTAGTGCATGGACAGAAGCGTAATAAACCATTTTTAAATTATCTATGGTTAGTGTGTTACGCAATCTTATGAACATATATATGCATTTCCTTATTCTTTTGACCAACTCGCTAATGTGGCTGTGCCATTTTAGGTGTTGGTCTATTATTACACCAAGGTATTTTAGTTCTCTTTTAGATTCTAGGGTTGAGCATTTGTCATTGCAGTTAGTTTTTTTGCAGTTGGTGTCATGTACAATAATTTGTAAATTTGAAGGGATTGTCGGTTTTTTTATTGAAAAAGGAATAAAGTAAGTTTTGTCGGAATTTAAGGAGAGTAAGTTGTTGTCAAACCATAATTTTAGCGTATTTATGTCATTGTTCGCTTGTGTATTAACTGTGTCCCAGTCGCTTCCTTTCGTGATGATCGCAGTATCGTCAGCGTATGATATTATTTTTCCGTTCAGTTTTAGGTTGAAGATGTCGTTAACGTAAATTATAAATAGCAATGGGCCTAGAACTGTCCCCTGGGGTATACCGAAGTCGCTGGTTAGGGGTTGACTTAGAGTTTCATTAATTTTTACACATTGTTGTCTTTCATGTAGATAACTTTGAAACCAGCTTAGAGCTGTACCTTTTATACCAACAGATTTTAATTTTAATATTAGTTTATTATGTGAGACACTGTCAAAAGCCTTTCTTAGGTCCACGAAAATACCAATACATTTAAAAGATTTGTCTAGCGATTCTTGGACAGTATTTGTTAATTGAGCTATTGCATCTTGCGTATTTTTATTTTCCATGAAACCAAATTGGTTATTATGGATTATTTTGTTTATTTTGAGAAAGTGAAATATTCTTTTTTTAACGATTTTTTCTATAATTTTTCCAAAATTTGATATAAGATATTGGTCTGTAGTTAGTAGTTTCCTCCGGATTGCCAGATTTAAATATAGGAGAGATAATGGCTCGTTTATAGTTTGACGGAAAAATTCCAGTTTCTATACTTAGGTTTATTATATGCATTAGAGGTTTAGATATTTGTTTTTTGATAAATTTTAAGATATTCCCCGTGTATCCGTCATAGCCTGGTGCTGATCCACTTTTTAAAGATGTAATAATTTGTTCAATTTCTTCAATCGTGGTAGGTAAGTATTTTTCCAATTTATTCTCTGTATATGTTGTTTTTGGAATTGATGTGTCAGTGATCTGTGGATTTGTAATTTTTTTTGCCAAATTTTTACCGACGTTGGCAAAGAAATTATTAAAAATATCTGCCGCTTCACGGGGATTTTCAGAGCAGTTTATCTTAGTGTTTTCGTGTGAGAGGATACTTATATTCTTTTTTTGATTGTTTTTTATCAATTATCTCATTGATTATTTTCCATACTCTCTTACTATCGTTTTTTGCACTCTAAATTTTTTTTATAATAATTTTCTTTGGTAGTTTTTATTAGAAATGAAAGTTTTTTTTTGTAAGCTTTTATATATGTATTAAGTTGCTCGTTTTTTGACACATTTATATCTGAATTATCTCCTATCGTAATATTACTTTTGTTCAGTGTTGGTACCTTGACTTTATTATGTATTAATATGCTAGTCTTGCCTCCACTGACAAGTTTTCATTAAAAATACATTTATTTAAAACACCATCCACTTTATATCTTTCGGTCACCCACCTTTCGATATTTTTCTGATTTCCCGTTCCTATAAAGCAATAATGGCAAATCTACGACTCATGTGGTAGCGTTTTGGATGACAAGGTGGCCAATGCCTCAATATTTATGAATCGGAAAGTGCAGACAAACAACCGGCTTCAACCCGAAATGCCAAACGGCCGTACACTAGTATTAACACGTAACCCGCAGCACCAACTCCGGTGCTCAAGAGCATACCTAGGTATGAAAAGAAAGCAGTTGGGTTAAGTATTTTGTAAGATTTTAATATGCCGAGCCCAAAAAGTTCGCCGTCACTTCTGTAGAATGGTCTTCTCGTCACATTGTGTCAATCAAAATTCAAATTTTACGTGCAAAGACCAAACTCCAGTCAAAGCTCTGACATCAAATGCCAGAATAAGAGTACAATCATTAAATTATAACGGTTTTTATTACTATGTATTTAAATAAATATGCGTACCTGTCTTTAGCAGTAATACTTATGTTTACTGCTGGTAAATGGGAGGGAAAGTTGAGTTGTTTGACTTGCCACCCGATATGACATCCACAATAATTTTTTAAGTAATAATGAAAACCCCATACAGCCGCCACTCCACTACTGGCAAAAATATCAATAGTTTCGTTGTTTTTTGTGAGCTACAACGTAATACATAGAAAAACTTAATTCAAACAAAATAATATTATTAATAACATATCTTCAAAACTGCACTAAAGATTGAATGCATTTACTAATTGATTTCGAAAACCAACCGAAAACATGTCCTTTCCATTTTTTAAATAACCTGTATCTACTGATATTTTGAAAAGTGCATATTTTTTTGGTAAAATGCGCTTCACAACATCACTGGCAGCTTTAGTTTGAACATCAGCTGGCGTTTTGGAACGGACACGATCCAAATCTCCAAAGGAATCTGCAATAGGGTAAAATACCAAGTATTTAAAAGTCGCCGATATAATATAATGATCGTTGCGATTCAAAAACGACATAATATATTACCTGACAGATTGATAGCTGTTACATTTAAAATCGCAAACGAAATTATAATATAATAAAGGCTTGTAATTATGCTCAAATACATTTTAAATTATAATTTGGCAGTGATAATTATAAATCCGAACAATTTCCAATCTCGAATACGTTAGTTAGCACTGGTTAGCATAAAATGACATTGACAGTTCACAAACAAAACAAAAATCGCGTTTAATATCTCTGAAAAACAAAATAACAAACTTTAGAATCAGATATTCCTAAATTTATTTTTGAGGGTCGTCCGTCTTTTTCTTGCTTGTTGATATTTTTTTATTTATACGAAGAATTCTCAAATCCCGTACAAGCACAAGTTTGAATTCCCGCATATTTTAAATAGTTAATCATCTTTTTTAGGCCCGGTTGTTTCAAGTTAAGGATGGGTAAAAAATATCGATATATCAAAATATCGATTTTTTTTAAATATCGATATTTATCGTCGATATATTTTTTCGCGATATATCGAATATCGATTTTTTTTTGATATATCGATATTTTTTTCTGGTATAACCGATATTTTTTTTCTTGGCGACTTTTTTACATTTTTTTTCTGGCGACCTTTTTTTGGGTATCTTTTTTCACTTTTTTCTGGTCATCGGTATATTTTTACCGATATATCGATATTTTTTTCTGAAATATCGATTTTTTTCAGAAAAATCGATATTTTTTTCCGATATATCGATATTTTTTTTCGGCGACCTTTTTTGAATATATTTTTTAACTTTTTTTCCAGCGACCTTTTTTTGGTCATCGATATTTTTTCTCGGATAATCGATATATTATTTTTGAAAAAATAATATCCATAAATATCGATATATCGATATATTTTTCGCAATGTATATCGATTATTTTCGATACTTTTTAAAAATATCGATTCGATATATATCGATATTTTTTTTCCATTTACCCATCCCTATTTCAAGTTCGATCAAAGTAAGCGGTCGATCAAAGCATAGATTTTTACGAAAACGGATCGTCTGATTGGTGGAGAACGTAAAAATCTATGCTTTAAAAGAACGCTTACTTTGATCGAACTTGAAACAACCGGGCCTTAATCATTTTTTTTTCTGTGTAGTCAAAAAAAATTATAGTACCTACTCCCAATTATTCCCAATATTTATGCAAATATACTCATATGTAGACCTCTTTTCATTTAAGGCCGGCACCACACTGCGCGGATCTTCCGCCGCGTTTCTTCCGTCGCGTCAAATCGGCAAAGTGGATCGACCGATCGCCCGCGCAGTGTGTTTGATAAGCGCATTTGTTTTGAAAGAAATGTAGTGGCGTTCCGCGACGGAGGAGATGCGGCGGAAGATCTGCGTAGTGTGGGGCCGGCCTAAGAAAGACAATCGAATTAGTATATGTAATTCGTGCATACAATGTTCGAATAAAATGATAAAAACCTTGCGAAAATTGAAAAAAATATTTTTTACAGGGTTTTTGTCATTTTATTTAAGTTGTATTGAAGCAAATGAATTTTTCATAATCGATATAAGTTACTGTAATAATAGTTCAACTTTGTGCAAAAAATAAGTCAGAAATATTGAAAAAAATTGCAAAATTAGATACTGCATATCTCCATAACTATTGATATTAGGTCATGGTTGCTTGAACATTTTAGACTCATAACATACTCAGACCCTTTTTATAGGGACGCCTTCATTTGTAGAATCCGATCGTGCTAGGTATATCGCGGACGCCCTGTGTTCATGCTGCCTTCAACACTCCTCTCATATATTATCTGTTTCGTGATCGCCGCGCGCGGGCCGCGCCAAGATTTGATTGGTTGGGCTGGCGCCTGATGTGTCCTGCGCCAATCACTGGCCAGGATTCGAATTTTTAAAAATCCGCGCAGTGACAGGTGAAATGCATGTCAGGTGTCGTTTTTCGATGGGAACCGACATTCCTCTTCGTTTGTGTTCAAGTTCAGTTCCATTTAGCCTTCCGAAAGAGACACACCAACTGTTCCGGATTCGACGAAGCCAGGAGAATCTTGATTGAAGCGGCACCCGCCTTCCCAGGAAACCGCAAGTACAATTTGTCCACTGTGTCGTATTTAGCTTTGGCCCAGAGTATCTCGGGTGTCATTTACGGTCAATCATTAATCGGCGGCGATTGGAAAGGAAAATCTTTCTTTCTAATGTCCGACCCGCGTGCGATGGTGGCGAGACGTTCGTCGTTGTACATTATCATTATCATCCTTTTCTCGCTCATACGTTCTATATTACCAAACCATCTAAGCAATCTTTTCTTTATTATTCTATCTATGAAACAATTAAATATCTAAACAATAAAAACTTGTTAACAATTTTATAAAACAGCTCGGATGATGCGAAAAATTTAAAAAGATTAGATGATATATGAAAAGTTTGTTTATAAATTATTGAACTCTGGTATCTTTCGATCTGAGATTATAGGCACTTACCGATATTAACTAACGTTTTTTCTGAAAATATCTAAAAATACTTTAAGCATAACGTCAAAGGCTTCCTAATAAAATAAAATTAATAGTCTGACTTCCACCTCCGCAGGTAAAGGTCGTCCTCCTGATGAAGTTGAATAAGTATTCAACGAAACGTCGAGATTCGCTTCTCGGAAATACATACAGTTCGTATAAAATACCCGAAACTATTAACAGTTAAAATTAATACAATATAAATTTTATTTCTAACAAGCTGTTCGTACCCTTCGTTGCTCGGGTTAAAAATTTAGTCAAAAATAATTTTGTGGAGGGACCCAAAGACTCATTGTTTTGCAAAAACTCTAATAAAAACAATGTTTCTATTTAATCTAAGCTGGGATGGATGTGATATGCAGGAGGGAATTATGGCCTATGTATTCCGCCGGGACCTTAAGAATAAGAATGAAAAATTTGGGTCACAAATCTACACCGGCAAACGGTGTAGATTTGTACAGCAGATATATCAGTTGAGGGCGTGGGGTCAAAGGGGAGGGGGGAAAAGTTGTCTTTGTTATCCGCCGGGTCCTAAAGAAGACGCATGCAATATTTGGGTCAGATCGGTCAATCGGTGTAGATTTGTACAGAAAA